>JALCCG010000174.1:0-46184 GCA_023212695.1 Sporisorium sorghi | reverse complement strand
CTTTGTTTGGGTTTGTGGTGTTGTTGTTTTTTAGTTTTGCATTTGTTTTTTTTTTTTTTTTTTTTTTTTTTTTTTTTTTTTTTTTTTTCGTTAATTTTAAACAGCCTCAATTTCTGCTTTTGTTTTTGATTTTTCTTGTTGCCCTCTTTTTCATTCCAACCCACTTGCGGCTGCACACACGATCAACTGTCGGAGGGGTCACTGAGCAACTGGAAGCTTTGCCTGAAGTTGGCAACGCAGAGCAGTGTCGCAGAGCGCAGTGGTAGTTAGAGTCAAGAGCGGGACAAGGATGCGGAGCGTGGGTAAAAATCAGTCACACGTCTGCCGGGTTTTCCGCAGCGACTCATCTGACCTCTTCGCAATTCCAAAGATGCGCTCAAGTGACCTTTGTCTGGTCGGATGCAGGGTCCAAGCTGCTCTGCGGCGCCTGTGGGAAGAGCGCTTGAGCCTTCCACCACATCGCTCTAACGAATCCCAACTGGCGGCCATCTCCTCCGCTCACTTCCAGCCTCGATCTTCTCCTCTTCGTCCTTGCTATTTCAGCTCGAGAGCATATCCAGCATGTCGGTGCGCATCGTTGCCACGGGCGGCCATTCCGGTCTCGGATTCGAGGCCCTCAAGACGCTTCTTGCTTCGCCTGCTCTAGCTTCCGGCTGCAGCCTCACTCTATTGGTGAGGGACGACAAGGCTGCTCCCGTCGCGCTCGCCCGTCGCAAGCTTATGGACCAATACAATGCTGCCAGACCTGCAGCTGCGTCCAGCTCGGTGCCTCGACTCTCCATCGAGACTCGCGCCATGGATCTGGCCTCGCTCTCGTCGGTTCGGAAAGCTGCCGCTGTCATCAAGACGCAACTCCAAACAGATGCAGCGCCAGCATTGGGTCAAGACATCTTCTTGCTCAATGCCGCTGTCGCCAAAGCCTCTCGAGAGACAGTGATAGACACCGACAGAGTATCAGGCAGCGTCACCTACCCTGCGGACCATCTCGTCAGCGAAGACAGCTACATCGAGACTACCGCGTGCGTCAACCACATCGCCCATCTCGTCTTTATCTCCTCGCTCATCCCCACCATCACGGAAAACGCAAAGAACGGTCGCAGAACGCGCCTCGTGTTCACAGGAAGTGCTCTGCATCGCTCGGTCAAGGATCTCTCGGTTCTCGACAGCTTCTTTTCTGCTTCCTCGCACCACAGCACTTCGCCCTGGACACTGCGCGAAACATACGCAGCATCCAAGTTCCTGCAGATGCTAGGCGTGCGCGCACTTCGTCGTCGCATCCAAAACTCGCTGAAAGCAGCGGCAGTGCCGTCCGACCGGGTCGAAGTCGTCGTCGTCCAGCCCGGATTTGCACCGCAGACGGCCCTCTCTCGCGAATCTGGCCTGCTGACCCGCTTCGCCATGTCGTACGTGCTTCCCTGGGCGCCCTTCGCCACGAGTCTCGACGATGCTGGCAAGTACATCGCGGATGCTTGCACCATCGACTTGTCTGCAGCAGAGGTGCAAGCAGACGACGAGCAGGACGACTTTCACTCTCGAGAAGCTCTTGTGCGCTCGGCATTGCTCGAGGTGCATGCCAAAAAGCAGCGCTTTGGTACGCTCGATCCGCGTACTGCAGACATGCAACTGCAAGAGCGGTGGTGGCCTTCTGCATGCGACCATGTTTGAGAGCTTTCAGCCACAGTCGAAAGCCTAGAACGGCACTCGCAAACACAATTTCGAAAAGGGAGCATTCATCATTCAATCGCCCTCTTCGATATCGTTTCCGCCCATGGTCTGCTCCTCTCTCGCGAGCATCTGGGTGGCCAGCTCGATGCCCTCCAGCTCGCCGATCGTCGGTCCATCGTCGTCGTCGGCTTCCGCTTCCTGACCTTCCACGGTGCCCACTGCATCGTTGTCAAGCACGCTCGTTCCTCGCGGTGCCGGTGTTACAGAGCTTCGCATCGGACCAGGCGTGCCTCCTGCCTCACTTTCGGCAGGTGTCGCACCACGAAAGAGAGGAGTGACGCCCCTTCCGACGCTCGCATTTCGACTGGACCTCTCCGCCGGTTCGAGCGATGTGAATCTGCCCTGCACCGACCCTGAGCGGTTGTTGGCGATGCCAGGCGTCATGGATCGCGGAGCAACCGAGAGTTGGCGGATCTCGGTCGTCTTTTTCTCGCCAAACAGCTCGGGATGCGCTGCGAGTGTTCGTTTGGATGGCTCGACCACGAGGACGAGGAGCTTGCCGAAGCTGTAATATGGCAAGGGAGATGCAGAAAGCGTGTCAGCAATGCACGGGGGCTGGTTAGCATGTAGCAAAGATAAGGCTCAACTTACATTCGGAAACCGGCATACTTGACGTGCAGCTTGGGCTTCATCCTTTCCTCGTCTTCTTCTGTAATCACGATGGCTGCGTCTTCAGTGCCCGACTGATCGTCGTTCGGTCCTTGCTGGTGCGACGTTTCCGCGTCTGCTATCGACTCGTCCGTCTCCATGGCCGCAGCGGGGTCTGGCTTGACATTGGCGACGTCTTGAACGCGAACTCGTTTTGAGCGTCGATTCGTATCGTTCGCTGTGCTGCTACCGGCTCTTGTCCTTCGTCTGCTGGTGCTTGGTGGTGGAGGCATGTTCAGAGCATCTTGATCCTCCTCCTCTGCTGCTACTGACCCTCCTCTGAAGAGCGCATTGTCATCGGCTCCAGACAGCGCTGCCATGCTTGCGTTGGGCGAAGATGCGATCGCATCCTGTGCCTCTGGAGAGTCTTTGATCCTCACGGGCTGTGCGCTGCTCTCTCCATCTTGCACACCTGACCCTGCTGCAACCACGCTAGCCGCCCGTCCCGGACCAGGCGTGGCTCTCGGAATGGGAGCATGCAGATTTCCCTCTCCCTCCTCCTCCAGCTTGACCTCTC
Organism: Sporisorium sorghi; assembly: GCA_023212695.1. Lineage (NCBI taxonomy): Eukaryota > Fungi > Basidiomycota > Ustilaginomycetes > Ustilaginales > Ustilaginaceae > Sporisorium > Sporisorium sorghi. The sequence continues at coordinate 43,294 of JALCCG010000174.1, read as the reverse complement.
CCAAGCTTGGATCGCTCGGAAATATCAAGCTCTTTTCCTTCAAGAGCACTGAATGTCGGTCGTCCATCCTGCGGAAAAAGTAGGCCACCTGAAAGTCGCGATCCGAGTAGACGTCGACGCGCTCCTTCTTGCTCATAGCGGAGAGCTTGCCCGAGGAGTCGGATTCTTTTCGCAGTTTGGGCATGATACGTGTGCGCAGGATCGAAAGCACCTGTGTGAGGATGGCTGGGTTGAGGTTCATCCATTCCACATGGCGGTAGTCGAGGTAGAGGATCGTCTGCAGCACGACGTAGGGTGAGGCTCGTAGATAGAAGACGTTGCGTTGGGTGAACTTTTTGCGCTGGACGGCGCTCATGTTGAGGGTAACAGGGCGATCATCGGCTGTCGATGATATCGTTTCGTCGAGCGAGTTGGTGAAACGAGTGCAAGGTGGAAGGTGGGAAGGTAGAGCAAGAGGTTCATGGAGCATGCAGCTGAGCCATCGAAACCTCCACCTTTCCGTATCGAGCCCGATTCGCTGTTCGTATTGTCGCCGATTTCGTGTCCGCGGCATTCTTGGCTGAGTCGCGCTCGGAAGGCCGATATCCGAATGAAGAGGAAGCACAGACCATTTTCCCTGCGCTATCCTTCCTTCCTTCCTTCCTTCCACCATCACAACGAGGCAAACATCAAAACATGCCGTCATCCAAGCACAAAAAGACCGTCGCACCGTACGGCTTCTGGGAGTCTCCCATCTCGACCGACCTGCTCGTCCAAAAAGCCACCGGCCTCTCTGAAGTCTTGATCCCTGCCAATTCCGAGACGGGTCAAGATGTGGCTTGGGTCGAGCTTCGTATGAGCGAGTCTGGGCGCTATGCCCTCATGCACTCCTCCGATCTCACCTCCAAAAACGCCACGGAGATCAGTGCGGGCAAGTACAGCTCTCGATCGGGCGTGCACGAGTATGGCGGTGGTGCGGCAGCCAGTCTCGCCGATGGCAGCTTCATCTTTACGGATTACAATCCCAAGTCGTTCGACGTGCTCACGGCAAAGAAGGGCGAGGAGCCGCAAGTGGCAACACCGGAGAACGTGGCCATTCGATATGCTGATTTCGGTCCGCATCCTACCGACGCAAGCCAGTGTCTCGCGATTCAAGAGGACCACACCGAGGACACGCCTTCGACCGTGGTCAACTCGATCGTGCTGCTCGACCTCTCGTCCAAGCCCGCCAAGATTCATACGCTTCTGCAGGGCAAAAAAGCGGACGAACAAACCGATGCAAACGGACCGCAGCTGCGAGACTTTTACACGTTTGCGCGCTTCTCTCCCAACGGCCAGTACGTCTGCTGGGTCAGCTGGAACCACCCGAGCATGCCCTTCTGGGACACGCAGCTGTGGGTGGCCAAGATCGACCGCTCGGACCCTGCATCCTTCAAGCTCGCCTCGCCCGTGCAGATCAAAGTGCCCTCGGTCGAGGCTGGGAAGCAGCAGGTGCTCCAGCAACCCGTGTGGGCTATCCCCGCCAACGCCAAGGACGACGCTGCCAAGCTGTTTTTCGCGTGCGATGCATCTGGATTCCTCAACCTCTACTCTGCCACGGTTTCTACAAGCTCGCAGGGAGAAGGTGTTGAGGTGAGCTCGCCCGCGCCGATCCTGCCCGAACCCGTGCAGCACGACTTTGTCGGCCCAGCGTGGACGTGCAACAACTCGGACTACATCCCGCTGTCCCCGGACCTGTTGATCGTATCCTTCTACAAGGGAGCCAAGCAGGAGCTGGGGCTGATCAACCTGCGCAGGCCCCGCCTCATCCCGCTCAAGAGCCCCTACGTCTCGGTGTCGCAACTCCGACGTCTATCCTCGACCTCATTCGCGCTCCTCGCCACCCGCGCCGACGAGCCCAACGCGCTCGTCCGCATCGACCTCCGTGGTCTCGCTGCCAACAACTATACTCTGCAGGACTCGAACATCACGGTCATCAAGCGATCCTCCAACCTCATCGCCGACGGCATTATCGACAAAGACTACCTCAGCGAGGCGCGCGAGATCGAGTTCCCCACCACACTTCCTAGTGGTGAGCACGCCATTGCGCACGCTAGCATCTTTGAGCCGCGCAGCAAAGATTTTGTCGGTCCGCGGGGGAAGGCGCCGCCGTGCATTTTCACGGTGCACGGTGGGCCGAGTGCCGGGTCGCAGGTTGGGTTTAGCCTGCAGACACAGTTCTGGACCAGTCGTGGGTTTATGGTGTGTGCGGTGGACTATGGTGGTACGACGGGGTATGGGCGGGAGTATCTGGAGAGGTTGACAGGCGAGTGGGGTGTGGTCGATGTGATCGACTGCGTGGCGGCTGCGAAGTTCTTGGGGTCGAGGGCGAGTTTGGATGCGCGGAGGTTTGGCGAGCTGACCCCGGCGGAGCAGCGCAAGGTGCGGGACGAGATCGAAGCTTCTACAGCCGAAGACGACGCTGTGGTGCAAGAGGAAGCGCTGCCGGGGGGCGGCATCAAGGTGACGATCCACAACGCCGCACCCGCATGGAGCTGGAGCGACCTGCTGCTCGCCGGAGCCTCACTCGCCACCGCCGTGCTCGGCGCCCGGTTCGCACACACCGTCATGACGCGCTATGCGCACTGCATCCCGCCTCTCGTCCGACCCAGTACTGCCTTGGCGCAGCACGCGGTGAAAGCGGGGATCGGCGCGCTGGCGCTGCTGCCGTTTGTGGCCAGTAAAGTGCGGAGGGTGGTGAGCGAGAGCGTCGCGGTGCTGCCTGGGTTGGGGGTGCAGCTGGCTACGACGCGCGGGTTGGCGTTGTCCTCGGGTGGCAGGGTGGTGCTGGAGCGGACGAGGAGCAGGTTGGTGCCGGAGGACCGGGTGGTCGATGTCTACGTCGGCGAAGGGTATCGCTTTTTCAGCGTGGTCGATTTCCTCGCGCTGGCGACATCGTCCAATGGAGGGGCGAAGGTCGAGCGCGTATTCCCGTCGCTCCTGCCGCGGCTCGGCGCGGTGCAGCGCGTGTACCGCACCCTCCTCCCTCACCTCCCGCGCAATCACGACGAGAAGGCCACTCCTCCAACGGCCACGAAACGATCACTAGCGGACCCCTCAGCGCTGCTGATCAGCGGCGGCAGCGCGGGCGGCTTCACCGTGCTCGCGTGCCTCTGCTTCCACCCTCACGTCTTCAGCGGCGGCGCATCGCGCTACGGCGTCTCCTCCCTCCGCCTTCTAGCCGAGGAGTCGCACAAATTCGAATCGCAATACCCGTTCCAGCTGATCGGCGGAACCCCCGCTAGCTGCCCGGATGTATATCGCGACAGGTCGCCGCTGTACGCCGCGAGCCGCATCCGCGCGCCCGTGCTGCTGCTCCAGGGCAGCGTCGACAGAGTCGTGCCCAAGAGCCAGGCCGATGCGTTTGTTAAGGAGCTCAAGCGGGGTGGTGGTAAGGAGGGGACGGATTGGAGGTACAAGGTGTACGAGGGCGAGGGGCATGGGTTTAGAAGGAGCGAGAATATTAAGGATGCCCTGGAGGAGGAGCTGCGGTGGTGGCGGACAAGGTGTCTGAAGCGCTGAGAGGCGGGTGCGGGTTTTTGGGAGCAGTGTGTTTTTGCATCATACGGGCTCCTTGGACAGTGAGTGTTGCATCACAGACTCATGAAGACCATTCTCTTTGCCAAACGCGTGACCTCGATACAAATAGAGCCGATAGAAGATGACGATTGAGAAAAGTGCATGTGTGTGTATACAAACGATCAACCAAACAACCCCGAACCTGCACCACCCACAACGCTAGCACTCGCACTGCGCATCGCGCCAGGCACCACCGACACCCTGCTCGCCTTGACCCTGTTCCCCACCCCACTCCCCGCGGCCACAAACTGGCCCGGAATCGCGCCACTACCCATCCCCGAGGCGAGCAGCGGATTGGCCTGCCCGACAACAGCGACGCTCGTCCTGGTCCTCCTGCGGATCGGGCCGGGCCCGCCGGCGCTCGGGCGCGGGAAGGCCTTCTTCACCGGCACGATCGTGTTGAACGTTGCTGCGTTGATGCCGCTCTCCGCTGAGGTAAAAACGGGGAACGAGGCGCCGTTGAGCAGTGCCGCTGTGGCACCGGTGGTGGTGTTGGTGGTGGCGCGCAGCGGCGGGCGCGGTGCAGCGAGCGGTTTGAGAGATGCCACGGGCGACGACGACGATATGTCCGCTTCGTCGGCCGACCCAGCACCCTCGTGCAGCGGCGAGAGCGTCGATCCGCCCGACACGCGCTTGGCCTCACCGAACGCGCTCGCGCCCTTCGCCCCCGCCGTACCTACCGACGTCGACCGCGGGATCGGCTTGGCCGCTACCGAAGCAGGAGCTGCAGGCAGAGGCTTCGACAGCTGCGCAGGCGTGCTCCGTCCATCGGACAGATCCTCCCACTCTGTACCGGAGCTGCTGCCCGCACTGTCACCATACGATCCCGGCTCGGCACCCGCAACAGCGTGCCCGAGCCCTTTGTCGTCGATATCGCCCTCGCCGGCTTCGTCCGCCCAGCGGAACTTCTTTTTCTCCTCGACTACTGGTAGGGGCGCAGCAGCAGCAGAGCGAGTAGCCCCCCGGACCGAGCTCAGCCTCCGCGTGGACGCTTGTGCTGCAGCGTTGACCCGGCGCACGGGGGCGGCTGCTTTGCGCGCTGGGCTGCTGGCGGCCATCTGCGACCGTGCGGAAGACGACGAGGTGGGTGCGGCGAAACCGGGTCGTGTCGCGGAGGGTGCAACCCCGTTCGCAGAAGGCGAGCTGGTGACTTGCATGCTGGTCGATCGGGCAAGCGCTGCAGCGGGAGCAGTCGTCGCTCGCCCTGAAGTAGAGGAGGCGGATCGAGTCGAAGTTGAGGGAGCGGCAGAAGCTGCTGAGCCGACCGCCAGCGAGGTTCGCGAGCGGCGCAGGGTCGAACTGACGACTGGCTTTGCGGGCTTGCTTGCACCCGCACCACCCACGACCGCAGCCGCTGCAGACACAGGCAAAGGCACAACAGCAGGCAAACTGGCACCACACATCGCCTCAAACACCTTGTCGTTCTCGCCCGCGATGCTACGCAGCTGAGAAGCCAGCAGTGACAATGTCGACGAAAGCTCGCCGTCCGCACTCTGTTTGCCGGCCGCGTCGTGAGTGGCTCTGTACTCGAGCTCGCCAGCCACCTCGCGCAACGCGATAGTGCTCCTCGTTGCTACAGCAACGAGCTGTGTCGCCTCGGTGGTCGAACGTCGGAGAACTTGCAACAGTCCGGCAAACTTGGCCTTGGCCTTTTCCGCCTCGACTTCTGCCAGCATAGCGTTGCCGAGTGTCTGGATGGTCTCGGACGCCTCTGTGTCGAACTTTTGGTTGTGCGAGGCGGCGACGATGATGCCGCGCTGCATCTGGAGGCTGTTGAGCAAGCTGCGCACTCCCGCACAGGTGGTCTCGTCGCGCAGCGCCTTTTCTTCGCTGGCAATCATCTTGCGTAGAACGTCGCGTTCGCCTTCGAGGTCCGAGGGGAGCACCTCGCCCTTGCTGCTGAAGCGGTTCAGGTCTGCCTCGACGACCGCCAAGCGTTTGCGCAGCTCGCTCAGTTTCGTCTCGGCAGCTGCAGTGGTCGCTTCGAAGCCGGCCTTATCGGATACGAGTTTGGTGACGTTGTCGGTGCTTTCGCGCATGCGCTTTTTGGCTTCGTCCATCTCCCTACCCATCTCTGCACGTTTGCGCTTCTCTGCAGCCGACTCGAGCGTGCCGCGCTCATCGAGTTTGGCGCGCAGTCGTTCGTTCTCCTCCTTGAGCTCGTGAATCGCTTGCACGTATTGGGCGACGTGACGATCAACATTGATCATGTTGCGGCTGACCTTGGTGCGGATGTTTTTTGCCTGGTTGGCGTACTTGAGCGCGTTGTGCGTCTCTTCGTAGTGGGCGCTGGACGGGCTGACACAGACGACCATGACGGTCTTGCAGTTGCCTCCGAGCGAGAACTTGAGCAGACGGGTGAGCTTCGAGTTGCGGTAAGGAATGTGTTTGCGTACACCGTCGGATTGGCAGAGGGCATTGATGCAGTTACCGAGGGCGAGCAGCGACTTGTTGATGTTGGCTCCTTCCTTCATTCGTGCGCCGTTGTTGCGGGTGGCAGAGGCGCGCTCTGAGCCGGCGAGGTCGATGATGTTGAGCGAAGCCGAGGTGGTCTGTTCGGTCATGCTGGCAATGCGTGGTTTTTGGGTGACGTTGATCTGGAGCACAGCATGGGAACGAGAACTGACGGCGTTGGCCTCGGTGGGGCTCATGGTGCGTCGCAAGTTGCCTTCCTGGATGTACTCGAGAACGCTCTCTGGACTCTCGGGGACGAGCTCTGTGATGCCGACGACCGAGATGCGATTGTTGGCGTCTTCGCGAAGTGCCAAGCCAGCACCGGGCGGAGTGGGTTCGGAGCTGAGCAGATCACGGATCGTTTCGTTGTAGATCTCGAGGTACGAAAGACGAATCTGTACGTCCGAGTCGTCGCGTGCATCCTGAATGCGGCTGTAGAGCTCCTTCATGGTGAGGAAGATGAGACCTGGATCTTGAGGCGTACCGCTGATGGTGTGAGTCTTACCGCAGCCCGTGGCACCGTAAGCAAAAACACTTGCATTGTAGCCGTTGAGGATGCCATCCAGCAAGGGCTTGCACGTCTCCTGGAACACATCGGTCTGGGAAGCTGTCGAGTCAAAGACACGATCGAATGCGTATCGAACGTCTTTGCTGCGTCTGGCGCCGTGTGCTAGCGGGTTGTTGTTGTAGAGGCGTGTCAATGGATTGGTATCGGGCGGATCAAAGACGAGCACCTTTTGGTCCATAGGCTTGACGATGGGGCGCACGAAGCGTGTCTTGAGTGTCGAAGTGGATGCTGCATTTGGCAAAAACTTGTTGGGTGAGATGTTGCCAGCGAGACCACCGTCGCCGAGGAAAGGTGTATGGTCTTCATTGGGTGCGAGCTGAGATGCTTCCTTTTCGCTGAAGGGGCGAATTCGAACGCAGACGTTGATGGACGATTCCGTCATGCTGAGCGTGTATGCCGAGAGACCAGCTCTCGAGGATAGGGCAGATGATGTTTGAGTTGCAGGAGCGGATCTATGCCAGCCGTTCTAGGGGGGGTGTGATGGCAAAGCGGCTAGCCAGCACGCTGGCTGCTCTGCGATGGCAAGCCGCTCAGGACGAATAAGTCGAGAGGATGGTTGAGTCCATGAACCTGCGTCGTGGCGACCAATTGGAAGAGGCTCGATCAGCTGGAGAAGGTAGAAGGAGTGCAACGATGAAGATGGTCGATTGGAAAGGTCGATAATATGATGAGATTGTGACGATGTGATTTGATTGTGACTGTGTGGAAGCAAGAGTGTTGGTGTGATTAGATGGAGGTGTGATTGTTCAAAAAATGCGGAAGCGGAACTTCATTTTGCATACATCCGCAGAGAGCCAACACCAACACTTTTCCTTTTCCTGCATTCTCACACACGAATCCGCATCCTGTTCCGACGCTTGTCACTCGCGCAACTCAGATTCGTTCAGCTGCAAACAGGAAGCCCAACAGCCTAACATCGGATCAATGAGCGAAAAACCTTGCGCAATGTCGGCAACGCCGGGTGCAGCAGAGCAACACCAAGACCCGCTCCGCTCTGGTGCGCATTGCGGGCAGAAAACTCAACGCGCTGACACGGTCCCGCTATGACCCTATTTTTGAGGTCACGTGCTGCTCGAATATTTTCTAGATGTAAGATCTAAAGAGCACACGCTCTTCAGCTTCTCAGCTGTTCAACTTCAAGGATGCCATACACACACAGCCAACTGAGCGGCAACAAGATGCATTGCTGACAAGTTTTTCACGCTCGTCATTGTGCCGTCTCGGCCTGCTTGTTTCGCGCTTCTTCCGCCTCTTCCTCTTCCACAACTTCAATGTCGAGCGGATACGTCAAGATAGCCGCAATGCCCGTGAGTGCGTTGAGCTGACGTCCGCTTTCGTGCATTGAACTAAAGATGGCCACCTCGCCTCCCTGCGCTCTCACTTCTTCCACCAGTTCCACGAATTTCTTCCTCCTCGCTGGATCTGCAGCTCGGAACAGGCCGTCCGAGATGAGCAGCACGCCAATCGCACCTCTGGATGCAGCCAGCAGCACGTGTTGTTCGCCGTACCAGGCGCGCAGCTCATCGCTCGCCAGCTGCTTCATGAAACGCTCCAGCAGCTGTCCCTCGCGTGCAAACTTGGTGTCTTTGAGTTGTGCGTTGACTTCGGGACTGCGCAGCACCTCCATGAGCGAGTGCACGTGTGGCGAGCTGCAGTGGATCTTGAGAAACTTGCGGCGCGCCTCGCTGCCGATCAGGATCTTGTCGCCTCGCCGTGCCGCTTCCTCGAACAGAAAGTCGTACACCGAGTCGCGTGTGAAGCCGGGAGATGCGAGGATGATGAGTCGCAGAGCTGGAAGCTGGAGCAATTTGACCACCGCGTTGTAGACTTGGACGTAGAAGCGAGCCGTCGCTTTATCCGCTGCCGTTGCTGGAAGCCCTTTGCGTTTGCGTGGGATGGGCACGTCGATACGTTGCCGCACCACCGTCATGTGGCCCGTAAGCAAGCACACAGCTGCGGTGCCATCGCCCAATACAACAGCGCCCACTTCGGCACGCTGGCTGACGTCGGTGCTCTCGCCCAGTCGCTCCAGGTGCACCGCGTCCCAGCTCTCTTTTGTAATCGTGAGTGCTCGATTCACTTCGAGATCCAGCGTATGGTACGCTCCCATCTTGACGTGCGGGTTTTCCTCAACCACTCTCCCCGCCACTTGCAGCGTAGCTCCATCGCCGCCCGCACCGCCCACCGCAGCAGACCGGCTCACCTCTTCCTCCTGTGCTGTTGAAGACGTCGATGCAGCTGCCGCCGCTGCTGCGGATGGATCTGGCGGCGCACTCGAGCCTGTCGCGTCGAATGTCGTTTTGACTACCTCGATGGTCAGGTTGAGACGCACTCGATGCGATTCTATCGAGCCCGTGGATGATTCCGATTGAACTCGACGCACAGCTGCTGCGCGTACACAGTCGCCTTGCTCGATCAGGTTGTACAGATGATACATGTCCTCGCTATTGTAGGGTCGACTAGGTCAGTTCTGTGTCTTGATCTAGATCAACGACGAATGAGTCGAGACTTACTCTTCTTCAGGCACAATGGTGATCCTGCCGGAGCCATCCTTTTCGATGTGCCGTGATGTGATCTTCATCTTGCCAATTTAGGCCCACGTTCTGAGCTTGCACTATGCGAGATGTTGACCGGCTCCTATTGGGATTATGCGACGAGTTTCCGGGTATGTTGGAGGCAGTTGGTGGTAGAAAGGATGAGGCAAGGTGTTGGTCAAAGTCGCCTCCACACCAACCCTTTTTTTTTTTTTTTTTTTTTTTTTTTTTCCCGCTGCTGTTTGGCTGCTGCTTGGCTGCAATGAGGCGTCACCCAATCACTCGCGCGAAAGAAAGGCAATTTCGCCTTGATCCCGAAAGCCGTCGCACCCTCAACTCTTCTCACACACGTAGCGATCCGCCTCAACGAAGAGCAGTGCACAAAGGGTCTCGCTGGCATGCGAAGAGTCGGACTGAGAATGAGAGGCATTCGTGAGACTAGCAAGCCACCTCGGCTCGTCAGGAAAACACATCTGCGTTTCGCCGAGCCGATCTTCTTGCTCATCCAAGTTTGGCCTTGTTGTCCGTATTCGACAGCATCACACAAGGACAGAAGCGCAAATACAGGTCATGCAGTTTCTTCAAATCGTCTGTTGAGAGCTTCGCATTGCTAGAAGGGTGCACATCTATGTCGAGGCAGCGAGCAGCTCGCCAAACTTCTTCTCGACGTCAGCCGAGCTGAGGCCATCAAGCTCGACGTGCTTCTCGACACCGCGCTCTGTAAGTGGCAGTCGGGTATTGAAGAGGACAAAGCAAGACGAAAAGAGGTCAGTACGATATCTTCTGCGAGTGTGGCTGGAGAACTGTACCATGCAGAAGCGAGCATTGCTACCTACCGAAACGGGCAAAGGCACGTGCCGGAGTGCCGCTAGCTTCTCGCACAAGGAAAGGAAGGTCGGGGTTGGACTGCTTGATGGGCTTGTAGTTGGTCTCGAGGAACTTTCTGTGCGATTGAATGTGAAGCGTATGCAGTGGAATAGGCAAGAGATGTTCAGTAGTTGTCCTTGGTCGGTTGCAGATTGACAGCCCGTCGATGCAAACTCACCTTGCTCCAGCAGAGGCCTGGCCGGTCTGGCAGAGGTGCAGACGCACCTCCTTGAGCGCCTTGGGGAATGCTCGGGTCAATGCGTTTGCCGGCATGTTGCGCTTTGTTCAGGGGATGCTCGAAAGAAGATGGTGAAAACAGCAGCGAAAGGCTCAGGTGGAAATGCAGATCACGTCGAGGTCTCGGATCTGATATTCGAAAGGGTCGTCTCGAGACGATGATTTGTCAGCATTTGTGGTTGAGGAGCGATTCACGGATCTAACAAAATGAGAAATTCGCGCCTTAGACCAACACCTGGCGCATGCACCGTTCAGCAAAACGCAATTGCCAAGTGCAACAGCGTGAGTGTCACTTTGCTTCTCATCCTCCATCCAACTCAGCCATCTCAGCAGGACCTGTCCTTGCAACCCTTCTCAGGCTTCTCATACATGGCAGAGTTGCTAGCCGCTGTGCCGACTGCGGCTTCAAGAACAGCAACATGGACTATCTGAGCCGCCTTTCTGGCTTGGTCTCCACTCCTGCTAAAGCGGCGGCCGGCATCACCGCCTCACCACGTCTGCGCAAGAAGCCTTCCCTTCATCCCGTCGGCAGCGTCGATGTCTTTCACGCAGACTGGCTCGCCATCCAGGCTGAGCTCGAGAATCCTGACGAACGAGCCCTCTTCTTTGGCGTAGCCCGATCCGACCTTCCACGTCGTCTGCAGCGCATCATCGACGCTCTCGTTTTCGAAAGCAACCGCAGCAATGATGGCCACACGGGGCCATGCATGGAGTATCTGCTCAAATACGACATTCTTACCGAGCTCGTACATCTCTCGGTAGATGACCGACCAAAAGGTATCCGCGGCGAGACCATCCGTGCGCTCAAGGACCTCATCATCCTTCTCGACGAAAAGTTTCTCTCCCGACAAGCCGCCAACAAGCCCATCTCTCAACTCATTCAGCTCTGCCTCGACGAGGATGCGGTACGATATCAGCTCGATGACGACTCTTTCGATGCAAGCAACATGCCTCCCGCTGCTGCGCAGGATAACGACTACGAGGAGGATCTCGTCGATCTCATGTGCCACATCGCCAGTCGCATTCGCAACACGCCAGATCTGCTTCAGATCTTTTTCACAGACGAGCCCGTCGACGATGCCGACAGCCCCCAGGATGCACGCAGTCTCAAGGACGGCTCTATCATTGTCAGCCGCAGTGTCTTTGACGACTTGACCTCGGAAGACCATGTCGACAAGGCCCAATTCTCCACTGCAGACTCTGTGGAGAGACCACCGTCACCAGCCGGATCCGTCGACTCCACCGCCACTATCCAACCATCTACAGCCTTTGCATCTCGTAAGCAACTGAAGCGAAGGTTGAGGTTCCCGCTCTTCTCCTACCTGCTCAAGTTTGTTCATCGCGAAGGTCGCATCGGTGAGCTCGCTCGAGCTGGCATGCTCTTCCTCGTCTCGCTTGAGGGCAGCCGTCCTCGCAACCCAGCAGCTGGCAAGGCAAGCAAATCGACCAAGCGCGTCTCGTTCGCGAATGAAGATATCCGTCGCTCGCTCGCCGTCTTCATCGCCCACTCGGACTTTGCAGATGTTCTTGGGGCTGGTCTCGGGGCTGCCTATGGCCTGTTGCCCTCTCGCATTCGACCTGTTCCACGCTACGATCCAACCGAGATTGACGACACATCCGCGTCGACCAAGCTGAGTCGTGGTGCTATCACATTGGCCAGCAGCTCCGCATCTGTAGCTGTAAATGAGGCCTCCGAAGCGTTGGCATCGGCGACGAGGAGCGACGATCCTGAGCTGCAAGCACAGCTCCGCTTGCTCGTCGACCTCATCGAGTTTTGCCAAGATGTGCTCGACTCGCTCTGGCTCGCCTCCAAGCACCTCACTGAAGCTGCAAGTGCTGTCGACGAAAAAGCTGCAGAGTCATCGCCGTCACCGTCGACGGGCACTCCGCATCTTGATCCGATGGTGCGCAAGCTCGCAGGTGCCATCGCCATCGCCATCCGTGACACTTTCATTCGCAACGTCGTCTACCCTTCGCTCATGGAGAGCAGCGACTTTGACGGCAGTTCCGCCGCCGTACTCAACTACCTCGACGTACTCGTCATTGTGCTGCGGAGCGAGCACCTTCTGACGGATGTAGCACTGGACTTCCTCCTTCCTAGCAATCTCGAAGAAAGTCGCGAAGGAGGATACGGATATCTAATCAACGTGCCCGTCGATGACTCGGATCGATACAGCGTCAAGGATCTCATCTTGGACAGTCTGGAGGACACCAAACGACCTGCTACTCGAGTCGGAGCGTTGAGGCTTGCAAGAAGTCTCATTGTGTGTCATGGATTTCGCGCGTGTGGCGGTCTTCTGCAACTGCCGCCTCGCAAGACGGTCGCATCTGCGCCACCGACCGACGACTGGCTCCCTAAGAGTCCTGTTCTGGATACGGAGCAGGACAGCACGACGTACAGCAAGATCGAGACCCACTTCCGCGAGATCGACGCGCTCTCGTCGCTGCTCGCCACGTTCGGCTCCACCAAGAGCAGCGAAGGCTTGCAAGCTTCGCTGAGCAACTATCTGCTGGATGCCGAACAAGCCTTGCGCCAAGACAGCACGTTCAGCGCGACTCTGGACCTGGGTGGTGGGCAGATCCCACTGGTCCGCAGCGATCCGCTGGTGCAGCAGCTGTTCGCCGGTCTCGTATCATTCTTCTCGCAGCCTGTCGAGGTGAATCTGGCGGCGAGCGGTGTTCTCTCTGCACTGGCTGCATCGCCGGCGAGGAGTCTGGAGGGTTGGCTGACGCATGCGCAGGGAAAGGATGCGGACAGGGAGGAGCCGCCAGCGCTGGTGCAGTTGCTCCGAGGGCTGGTGGAGCAAGTGGCAGCGTACCGCGACTGCGTGCCAGAGTTTGATCGCTATCTGGCGGAGAGAAGAAGCCTGGTGCTGACAGACGACCTTTCTGCGGCACTCGATGTCATCGAGCCAAGGGGGGAGCAGGACGCGCAATCGGAAGAGGCCAAGTCGCTCGGGGCGTGTCTGACGCTACCTCGCTTGCCCAAAGGTGGCAGCGGTGGCAGCGGGCGGCTGCAAACGAACGAGAGGATCAGAACAGCAGAAAGGGACTTTGGAGTCATTGAAGACAAACGGGCTTCTCTCCCCTCGCTTTCCCCTGATGCTGCTTCGGCTGCTCTTCCACCGACTCACGCAGACCCACCCGCCTCGATCGGCCGCAGCAGCGCCCTCGCACGCCTCTTTGGCGGAGGCCGTCCCACACGGACGCCCTCGCACCTCGGCAAAGCTGCTTCCTCACCAGCAACCGAAGCGTCCCCTGCAGACACGCGACCAAGTGCAGGCGAGCGAAAAGTATCAGCATCGACGATCAACCCGTACACAGACCACTTTCGCGAGACTGCCGCTGTGATCGTCAAGACGCAGCGTGCGACGGCGTTGGGTGCGGCGGAGGAGTGGTGCCCCGCGCCGACGGCGAGTGGACGTAAAGAAACGGGGACGGCGACGCTGAGCAGCGTGCTCGATAACACGATCTTGCTCGAGGAGCTCATCAAGGAGTCGCTGGCGCTGGTTCAGGTGCGGAGGAGTTGGGGTGTGGATGGCGTTGTGTTTGTGTAGCGTGAATATACCCCTTTCGGCTGTGCGCGAGGGTGATGCGAGCGAAGTGATTGTGGTGCTGAGAAGGAATGAGGGGTAAGTGTGGCTGGGCAGAAGAATGAAGAGGTCGAGGAGGTTGAGAAGGAGCGGGCGCCATCTCGAATTTGTTAGATCTGCAGTGAACGACTTTGCGGAAATCCGGGAATCGGCGCGCGCGAAGACCAGAGGAAGAAAGCTTTTCTCGCCGGTCACCGACCCTTTCCTCCTCGTCCTCTCCTTACCACACACGCCCCTTCCCTTTATCACCACGCACGATGTTCGCCCTGACTACGGGCCGCCCGGCCGTCCGCCTACTTTCCTCCCTTCCGCGCCCCTCTGCGTTGCACACGACACGCGTCACGCTCGAAGAAGCGGCGCTGAACCGGGCCGAACGCCTCAAGTCGCGTTTCTGGAAGACGGTCACCCTCTCTCCACCCTCCTCGTCCGTCCCCGGCTTCCAGATCCTGCTGGACGGGCGGTCTATCCGCACGCCCTCGGGGCAATCCATCGTGATTCCACGCGAGCGCGAGCTGCTGGCGAGCTGCATCGCGCAGGAGTGGAGCGAGCAGGGGAGCGTGCTCAAGCCCCACACGCTGCCGCTGACGAGCCTCGCGGCGCGCGCGCTGGAGGGCTGCAGCGACGCCAAGGAGCGCCAAGGCATCGAGGCGGACTTGCTGCGCTATTTGGAGAACGAGACCATCTGGTAAGTCCACCTTTCCCCCAATTAGAGGAGGAGAACAGTGTCACTGACATTTCAATGTGAACAACAGCTTCCAAGAACCAACGCCACAAACTCTCGTCACCCTCCAAAACACACACTGGACACCCCTCCTAAACCACATCAACACCACCTACTCCACAGCCATAACCCCATTCACATCACTCCTCAACAACAACCACCCTCCGGAAACCCTCCCCACCTTCGCAACCCACCTTTCGACACTCGACGCCTTCGACCTCGCCGCATTCGAGCGCAGCGTTATGCTCACAAAGTCGTTCCTCATCAGCGTAGCCCTCGTCAGTGGACATCTGGACGTCGAGGCGGCCGCGAAGGCGGCGGAAGTCGAGGTGCAGAGCCAGATCGACAGGTGGGGGTGTGTCGAGGATAGTCACGACGTGGACCAGGCTGAGATGCGGAGGAGTTTGGGGAGCGTTGCTGTTGCGACGGTTAGGAGTTAGACAGGATGGAGATGATGAGGAGGTGAATTCAAAAAGAGACTTTTTGGCAAAGTTGACACTGTGTTGGTGCGATTGTGCATTGGTCATTGCGACACAGATTGAGTTGTGGAAGAAGTTTAGATGGTCAAACTGTGAGTGTGTGCATGGCAGACCGTCCCCTGCTTCGCCGGTCATTGCGCAGCCTTGGCCAGCCCATCCGAAATGCTAGCCCTCTTTCCCCCCAACCACGCCACTTCCGCACCCTCGTCCCCCACCGCCGTCGTGCTAGCCGCCACCACATCCGTATCCACCTTGGGCTCCACCGCCGAGTCCAGCCCATCCACCTTATGCCCATCGTCCACCACCAGCGACTTGTCCTCTCCGCCCTTCTTCGCCGCCCCAGCACCGTTCGACGCTCCCGCTGCAGCCGGCGTACTAGGCGGGCTCGCCGACGCAGGGCTCGGACCGTGAATACCATACTCGACCACCTCGAGCAGCACCGCACGACGCACCCACTTGCGCCGCCTCGTATACCTTCCCATCCCGCTCTTCTTGGACATCTTCTCCCACGCATTGTCGCCGTACTGCCAGCCTTCAGCGTCGACATCCCACTCGGGCTCCCCATGGTCCTCTCCGCCGTCGACGCGATGCGCGGTAGAGCCGACATCGCCGACGTCGTCGCCATCCACCTTTTCGCTGCCGCCGGAAGACGTCTTGGCGCGGATGCGGTTGAGCGCGTCGCCCAGGTAGCCCTGCTTGGCCGCAGCTAGCGCGTCTTTGTCGCCCACCGCATGGGCGGATTTGATGGCGGCGTCCTTGGCGCTGCCCTTGTACACCGTGGAGGACGGGTAGTAGCCGCGGGATGAGACGCCGGCGATCGACCATTCCGGGTCCACCCACTGCCACTTGATCGTGCGGCGCGTGAAGGCTTTCGGGTCCGAGGCGGTGGGTGCGGGTGTGAGCATGATCTTGGTCGCGGGCAAGCTGAACGACGATGGGGGCGAGACGGGGTTGTTGGATTCGTCCGACCACGAGGGGCGTTCTTGCGGCAAGAGAGCGGCGGTCCAGTCGAGGCCGACCCACCAGCGTTGGTTCTCGAAGATCGAGAATTGGTAGACAACGTCTTCGTGTCGCACCACTTTGTCCTCCTGCGCGTTGCCTGCTTTGGTCTTGGCTCCACCCGCACCGGCAGCGGCGGATGCGGCGGACGAGTCCTTCTTAGCCTTGCTGCTTGCAGAAAGCAGCTCGGAGCCGTCGTCGTGGTACAGGCCGTGCGCCCACTCGTCGTCGAGGTTGCCCTTGCCGTATGCATCGCGCGCCGAGGTCTGTCCGCTAAGCAGCCGACCGGTGCCGCGAACGATGCGGCGGATGGTGGCACTCTTCCACACGGCTTGGCGGAACAGGCTGCACCATGGCGAGCACCACGTGAGCGCAAGTGTGCCCACGAAACACACCAGACTGCGGACGGTCAGTGCGCCGATCGGGTATGGAGGCAAGAGCGTCAGGTTGAACTCGGTCCACTGCTCCCATTTAACGCGCGAGGCGAGATGGGCGAGATGGGCGTACACGACAGGAAGCGGCGTCTTGGCGACGAGGGCAGAGAGGTGGTCGTAGTGGGCATAGAGCGGTGCTGCTTTGGCGTGTGCCGCGGCAATGTGTTCCGGACCGATGAGTTTGAGGATCTGATGGTAGACAAAGAGGTTCCACTTAGTGATGGCAGCGACGATGCCAGCGCCAGAGATAGGAAGCACGAGGCTGGGGAAGCCCGTCTCCCTCAACGGCAGGAAGGCGAGGAGCCACAACGGCCAAGTGAGAATGAGGAAAGCAGCAACCGCCTTGGTGTTCATCGGACTCGGATCCCAGGAGACGAGCTGCACTGCAGGCACGAGCACGTTCCTTCGCAGCGACGAGAAAAAGTCGGCCAGCTCAGACAGCTCGAGCAGCGTCGCGTTGAGCGAAGCGGCGGAAACGACGTCGTGCTTCTCGATGAGTTTGGCGGGAGAATGGGTACGAGGCCTTGCAAACGCCAGCTGCCTCCGGATGCCCGCGTAGCCGATCCAGCCGAGAATAACCAGTTGCGGCGCGTAACGCAAGAACTCGTATCCAAAGGCGCATATCAACCAGAACGAGACGAGCAGCAGCATGGACGACGAGTTGGAGTTCTTGCCCCCCGTCCATGTAGCCAGGCGGATGAAGCGGTGGAAGCCATGGATGGCCGGGCCGAGCGCGGCAGCGAGACGCACGACGGGGCTAGGAACGCGTTCGAGGATCTCGGACGACGAGAGCGGTTCGAAGCTGGCCGAGAGTGACGAGAAGGTTGTGGATGTGGACGGGATGCGTGACGACGAAGTCACGAGCGAAGGCGGTGCGGGTGAAGCAACAGCGGTGTCCTTTTCCTTTTTGACCGGCGTTGCGGTGGTTGAGGATGGTGTCGTCGACGACATGGCTGGCAGGTAGGCCCGAAGTGATCGACCGAGATGGAGGTAGAAAGGAAAGGAAAGGAAAGGAAAGCAAGTCGAGATCGTCGATGGGATGATTATAGAAAGGAAAGGCAACCGTGATTGTAGAAAGTCAAGCGCGGGTCAAAGCCAGAAAAGGCATCGTTCGGATCGCCCGACCAAAGACGGGCGGCAGACAGCAGCAGCGTGTGAATTGTGATGTCAGTCGAGCGGATGAGCCGCTTGCTGCTGCTGCTGGGAAAAATCCCTCTGTGCGTGAAAGCGCGCCATTTTGAGCTGTGTGGAGAAGATTTTTGCCCCATTTTGACTATGTTACACCGCTATTAATTCACAATGATCAAAAAAGAAAATGCGCGCATGAGCCAAGCTGAGTCGCAAAAGTGTTGATCTCGACCAACACTTCCTTCTTCCCTCTCATCCTTCATCCACTTTCTTCTTCTTCGTACACGGAAGCATCGGCATCGGCGGCGTCAATCAAGGATGGCCACACCGCTCTTATTCCAGAGCCTTGGCACACGCATCGCCATCTTGACCTGCTTTTGGCTCGCTCTGCTGTTGAGTATCCCATCTTGGCTTCGCCTTACCACCATTCAGAGGTTGCCATTGCCGACACGCCAGGTGGAAGCGCTTCGGCATTCGGAAAAGTGCCCCGTCACTTTTGGAGCAGCCCTCACAGTGCTAGTGGATCCAACGATACTGCCACAAGATTCGGAAGGAGTGCATGCGCAGGCTACTTTTCTCGGCGAGGTCGAACAACTCGTGCAGCAGAGTCTGCAGCTGAAAGCCGAGTGGCCGGCTGCGGCAAGTCTCGAGTGTACCCAGTGGGATGTCAGTGCGCGATCAATAGCGGCTTCCCATCAAGTCGGGCCGATCGATCCAGAGACAGGTCGCTATGTCCTTCGAGTCCTCAGCGACTCGTCTTCTTCCGACAACGACGGCGACCACGCCTATTCGCAGCAAAATTCCACCCCGACCGTCTTCATCCCCGTCAACGAAGACCCATCTTCTCTCCCACTGGTCCCAGACACCATCAGCGCCGCAGTCGTTGCAGAGCTTCTCCACCTCCGAGGCGACAAGCCTCTCTCCCCGCAAAACGACGCCTCCTCCCCTGCATCGATCGCAGACACAGAGCAAGACCCGCGCGTCATCCAGTACAGCAAACACGTCCGGCTTGTCTTCAGCATCATGAACCAGGACATCACCGACGGTGCGGCGTACGACAGCTGGCTCATACACGCTCTGGCTAATGACAATGCGACGGCGACCAGCAATGATCCAATTTCGAGGCTTACGCGCGAGTTGAGCAGTCTGCACGATTTCCACATCGAGACGCAGGTGCAGTGGTTTGCGCCGTTGCACTTCCAGCCGACGCACGAGATACTGGAGGAGGTGGTGGAGAGTGAGGTGGACGAGGAGGTTATGGTGGATCAGGAGGTGGAGGAGGAGGTGGAGGTGGAAGTTGAGGTGCCCGCGGACGAGACTGACGACGCTGCGGCTGATGTAGTGGATGAAGACGAAGTCGAGGTCGAGCAACAGCTTGCATCCGTAGGCAAACGCACCAAGCTCGTCAAACAGATCCACAATCGCACCATCCAAGTGCCGCGCATGCAACGCGTCGTCCGGCAAACACGAACACCGCTGCCACCGCGCCACGTCGTCGAGTGGGACGACCTCAAAGTCTTCGTCAACTCGCAGGAGTGGAGTCTCACCTCGACCGTTCCACCACCCTCTCCATCCGCTAGCAACTTCTCGCAGGATACGGAACGGCCGTACGACGTCCTCGCGCAGACGCACGACCTGCACTTCCTGCTGTACATCCCGAGTCGGTCGCATTCGCCTTTGATGATCCGGGATCCTGCGACGGGCGGGGTGCACGAGGGGTCGAGTGCGTGGCTGATCCCGCAATGGGGCGGGATTGTGATTGTCAACGCGGACCAGGAGGCATCTGGGAAGGGTATGGTCGACGCTACTAGCGCGCAGGAGCGGGGGTGGGTGGCGAGTCTGCCGCAGCCAGCGGTGCTCGAGGCGATCAGCACGTTTGCGCGCCAGCTCGAGATTCTGCTCGGCCTCCCACCGGACGTTTCTGTCCCAGATGAGGGACAGAGACTGCGCCGGCGCATCGCGCTCGCCATGCTGCAGCAGCGGCGCATCCTCGAACTCACGCGCGAGACAACCGCCACGCTACGCGCCATCACCCGCCTCGTCGACCGCATCGAAAACCTCGGCGTCGGACCGAATGTCCGGAGCGACGTCCAGGCCGCCCTCGATCTCCTCCAAAGCCTCAACCTCCCGACATCAACGACGAGCAAGAGCCTGGATGAAGTCCTGCAGAGCGCGAAGAGCGCACACGCGCTCAGCAACCGCGCGTTCTTCAACCCGGACATGCTCGGGCTGCTGTACTTCCCGGACGAGCACAAGTACGCCGTGTATACGCCGCTGTTCGCGCCACTGCTGGTGCCGTTGGTCGTGACGTCGATCAAGCTGCTCAGGGAGGCGATGGCGGGGAGGAAGAAGGGGGGAGTGAGGGCGAAGCGCCACTCGGCGGTCAGGGCGAGGATGTCGACTTAGAACACTGCACACAGCTCCCGGCTTTCGTCTCCTGTACAATATCAAATCTGAACGATAGATTTCCCTACAGCCACGAATATAGCTTTGCCCCCTGAGCCTGTGTGTCTGCGATCAGTCGTACTCCTCAACCTCAACCTCCGCTTGCTCCACCTCCTCCCTCACCGCCTCATCCTCCTCCCCATCCTCATCATCACTCCCCTTCTTCCCCTTCGCGATCAACGCCTCGTACTCGGCATCCCACTCGTAATCGTCGTCCTGCAGCCTGCGCTTCGACACGGCGAGCTTGGGCGCCGGCGGTTTGGGCGCGCCGCGGTGGTTGAGCAAGGAGGGGATGTTGGTCTTGCGTGTCAGACCGGGGCGTCGCACGGAGCCGGAGTTGAGGAGCGACGTGAGCGGCTTGCCGAAGAACGAGCGGGCGGTGGCGGCGGCGGGGGAGGAGGAGGGCGAGGGCGACGAGGAGCCGCTGCTCGTGGTGATGCGCTTGATTGTGACGGATGTGGGTGCGGCGGCACGAGGGGTGGAGTTGGTGGTGGTGGTGGCGGCGGCGGATGCGATGGGGGAGGCTGACGTGGCGGTGTCGGTCGGTTTGGAGGTCAAAGTGGATGGGATCGCAGAGGGAGCTGGTTTGTCGGGAGAATGCTGTGCTTCCTCGTCGTCCGCCTTCTCCTCCTCCTCTGGCGGTGCAACTTGATCCGTATCTGAAGCTTTGCGAGAAGCCGCATCTTTCCTACTCGACTTCCTGGGAGGCTCGTCGTCGTCGTTCGCCTCGTCTGCAGCATCTTGCCCGCCAACGAGCTCTTCTTCTCCCTCGCCATCGACATCAAATGTCTTTTGCTTGTTCTTGCCTTTGCCCTTCTTACTAGCCTTGTCTTCGACCGCGTCTTCCATCTGCTGCTTCTTAGGCGAAGGCACGCTCTTGCGCGATGAGCGGCGTGGCGACGTCGGTGCAGGCGGCGTCAGAATGTCATCGTCATGGTCCGAGTCGCTTACACGTGCAGATTCGTCAGCGTCCGCCGCCTTCTTCCGACGAGGCGAACGATCTTTCTGTGCCTTTTTGAGCGATGCTGGTCGCTGTACTTGCTCGTCATCCTCATCATCGCTGATCACTGTAATGGACTTGCTGACCTTTGACTTTTTGCGATCTCGCGCTTTGAAGCCGACATCGTCATCAGTAAGCTCGGCATCGCTTTGCTGGCCTTTGGATTTCGTCGATGAGCTTGGCCCTGCTCTGCCGCCGTCATTGGCTCCCACTTCCTCGTCATCATCCGAAAAAGCTCTCGAGCTGCGCTTGTTCTTGCCTTTCTTGGCTGCTGATGCATCCTTGGATGCAGATTTCGACTTGAGAGAGGACGGAGATGCAAGTGAGATGTTAGTCTTGTCTTTCGGTTTCTTCGTTGGAAGCGGGCGGCCATCGAGATCGCAATTGGGAAGGTAGCTCACTTCTTTGCGAGCATTTCGAGCAGGGCGACGACGCGCGAGTGTCTCTTCTTGAGCTGCCAGCTGCGCAGCATAGGCAGCGTCGTCATCCACTGACGCTTCGCCACCGACGTCAGAAGCGTCAGAGCCTCGACAAGTTTGCTGCTTTTTCGGCTTCCTCTTGGAGCTGCCACTTTCTCGCGGTGGCCGGGCCGATGGAGAAGACGCTGGGATCTGGACGTAGACGGACGAGCCGTGATCTTCGCCGCTGAGAGCGGCGGGCGCGTCCTGGTTGCGGCTGGAGCGAGGCGGAGACGGAGAACGAAGATGCTGTGGACTTCCAGCTCCATCAATGTGGTCGCCGTGCTCTCCAGCCTCTGGGTCGCTGTTGGCTACATATGCTTTCATCTGCGCTGCCGCGGCGACTTTGCCTTGCATTGAAGCCATCGCGCCCTTTCCAGCATCGCGCACGCCGGATGGACTATCGAGAACGTTTGCTGCAAACGACGGCCTCAGCGGCGAAGAGCGCGTCCGCGAGGGAGAAGCGCCATGGCTTGTGGGCGGGGATGAGACGAGGTTGATCTCGGTGATGGTGGTGGGTGGCGCTGCTGAGCTGTCCATGTGTGATGCAGTGACGGCAGAAGAGGCGGCCGACGGTGGCCAGGTAGCAGCAGCACCGGGTGTCGCAAGTGACACCAGATCGGATGCAGACGTGTTTGCTGCGTGGTGTGTCCAAGGAGCGGACATTGGCAGTGAGGTCTGGTCGCCTGCGCCCGTGAATGGCATGTCGCGAGAGTGCGCCAGACGATACTGCTCTAAAGGCGTTCGTGTAAAGCGCGGACAGATGAGACCAAGGAGCTTCAGTACGAGGAGGTTGATGACAGCGAAGGCGACCGATGACGATGGTTGCGACGATGTGATGGTGGTGATGAGGCTGATGACAAGTCCGAAACTGAGTCGGCTGAGCTTTTCCTTCTAGAAAAGTGTTACTTTTCCCTTGATGAGAAGCGCGTTTCGCCACCTCGCCTGCGTTTGCCTCTCTGCTGCTCTGCCCGCCGTAGCGCGGCGCGTTTAGGACACAGCTCAAGTGCCCGTGTGGAGGAAAAAAAGCTGAGCTTTCGATTTTATTTTATTTGTAAAATGTTAGGCTTTACAGCACGTCGTTCAGCGCACTTAACGCGAACAACGACGAAAGACCAAGATACAGCCCAGCTCATGACTTGCTCATCATCACATCAGGTCGCTGATGGAGACACCGCGACTCTGCCAAATATAGCAGACAGGCAGGTCTTTGTTGCTTGTCATAGAAGGATGTCGCCCTTTTCGATTCTACTTGCAGTGCTGGCTCTGAGTCTGAACTTCCACCCAACCCTTGTCGCCACGGTCGAGCGAGTCGAGTTCTGTCCAAAGAGGAAGAGGATGGATGCGCAAAGCGGGCTGCGATGGTCAGTCAGTCTTTCATCCTTCTAGAACTTCGTATCAGCTCCGTCGTATCTGTGCTTACCCCGCATCTGCTCATCCGACAACTCAAACGACAGACACTCTGCGTTCTCTGCCTGTCTCTTGGGATTGCTGCTCTTGGGCAGCGCCACAATGCCATGCTGCACCAGCCAGCGCAGCATCACCTGAGCTTCCGTCTTGCCCGTCTCTTTGGCCACTTTCTGCAGCGTGGCATCTCCGTAGTATTGACCCCTTGCGAGCGGGCAGTAGGCCTGCACGATGATCGAGTGCTTCTCCGACGCAGCCCGCACCTCTTTCTGTGCAAAGAAGGGGTGGCACTCGATCTGGTTGCATACGGGGAGCACTTTGGGCTTGCTGTTGATCAGCTCTTCGATGTGCTGAGGGCCGAAATTGGACACGCCGAGACTTCGCACCTTGCCTTCGTGCACGAGCTCGCTGAGCGTGGCCCACGAGTCGAGGCGGAACTTGGTGCCGCCGTCGGGTGCATGCACCAGCACCAGGTCGAGGTACTCAAGCCCAGCTTTCGCGAGACTGTCTTCAACCGCCGAGCGTGTTTTCGCACCACCGCCGAGCTCGTTGAGGTACACCTTGGTGGTGTAGAACAGCTGCGAGCGAGGCACGCTGCTCTCGCGCACTGCTTGACCACACTCGGCTTCGTTCCTGTAGTAGCGCGCCGTGTCAATGTGTCGATAGCCCACCTTGTCGAAGGCGTTGAGCAGCGCCTGCTTGCACTCGGAGCCGCGCATATCCCATGCTCCAATGCCAAAGCGCGGCATCGTGTAGCCGTCGACCATCTTGATCGAGGAGGAGAGCGTGAGCGTTTCGCCTGGCAGCGGAGCGAATCGTCCTGTCATTCTTGTATGCGCTGATAGCGAGCGACCAGCAATAATGTGTGCGATGGTGGTGGTAGTGAGGAAGAAGGATGCAAGCTTGCTCTGAAGCAGTGACGAACGAAAGATTCGCGAGGTGGTCCGAGCACGCGTGTGTCATCGCCCCTCCACCTTGATGCGAAGACGGCTTGCTTGACAGGCCAAGCTCCGACGCTTTTTCGGACTTGGCACCGCAAGATCTTCCGAAACCGTATCCGACTCCGATTCTTCGCAAACTGAGAACTTCTTTCACGCTCGAGAGCAGACAATGCGTCGGCATGTCTTTCAATGTTGACAAGATTGCGATATTCGGAGGATGCGTGCGGTTACTATTACATATAGACGGTCACAAAGGCGGCGGAGGCGGTAATGCTGGTGGCGGACAAGAAGGAGGAGGAGGCGGAGGAGGAAGGGGAGGAGGAGGCGACGGCGGCGGCAGTGGCGGTGCATACGGGTGAGGACGATCGATGCGAATAGGTGTGCGTCTCGTTGCTCCAGCTCGCTCATCGCGGCGTGGCGGTGGTGAGGCAGATCTCTCACTCATCAGTCGCTTCCACAAGGCTGCCCGCTCGTCTTCCCCGTGCTCCCTCGGTGTACGCTTCCGCTGTCTTTCGTTTTCATGTTGCGACGGTCGAAACGATCGCCTGTCGTTGGAGCGCTCCCAGTCGTAAGAACGATCATGGATCGCTGGTTCCTGCATCTGAGGAAGAGGTGCACGGTACACCGTGTCGAAGCTTTGCAGCCGACAGCTGTCAAACAGATCGATCTGATAGTCGACCCATCTCTTCTTTGGCTCGCCATCACTTCGGCTTTGCTCTGATTTGGGAGTCATTGCTGGAGTGGCTGCGGCGGCGGGCTTTGAAGGGGCTTTCTTGTCCAAGGCTGCAACGTCAAAGCCTGTCAACACCTCGACAGAGTCCCACTGCGAGTCATTCTTGATGCGCTGTCGTATCTGTTCGATTGGATCTTGAGACGAGATCCAGCCGGGTGGATATCCCCAAACGAGCATACGGTGCAGATAAGGCAAGTCTGTTGCTGACCTTTGCTCGTGACGTGTCTGTCCTTGATCGTCCCAGCCGTGATTGTCTGTCTCCGGCAGAAGTGCTTCAACGAGAGCTTGACTCGGCTTGCCCGGAACGAATTCGTCCAGCCAGCGGAGTCGCTGCTCGGCAGAGGCCACCTGCTCGTGAATCCTCGCATGTCCATTGATCTCTCCGAAGCCACCATCATTGTCGTCTCCACCTCGTTGCGCTTTGCTTTCTTCGAACTCGAGGCGACGCTGACGGATGCGTTCGCGGTCTCTGGGATGAGGGCATTGCGCTACGGCGTGGTCGCTCTCGCCGCAATTGAAGCAGCAGCGTTCAGGTCGCTCCTGCTGCTTTTGCTGCAGAGGTTCTTGTTCTTCATGCTCGAGCTTGGAGTGACTTCCTAGCGGCTCCATCGACGAGGATGCGCCGGTTGCCGCATGACCGAGTCGCGGCTTTGTGAAGAGATACTGATAGCCCTCGAAGGACTGGTCCGGATCAAAGGATTCGTATGGAGTCGGGTGGGCATCAAAGTAGAATGACTGATCTTCGTCGTTCCATTCGCCGCTCTCGAGGCTGCACCCCGACGGTGCAGGCGAGGCTGACATCCTATTGATGGCCGTTTAACCTCGTCCGTCAGCCCGACGTCTGGCTTCGATCGACGCTCAAATCCCGGGTGGGACAGCTGAAGCCGAGCAGACAGCGACCGAGGCAAAGCTCTTTACGCGGACATGTATCGGCGGTATCGGCGACGTCGGTATAGTCGCGATCGAGCTCCTTGCGCTTGAGCGAATGTATGGAAAGGAAGCGCGGCGCTTTGGCGAAGAAGGGCACGAGACGATTGTCGTGACAAACGAGCTCCTTGTGGTGTGTGATGCCGAGGCAGTCCAAGTGGTGCTCTGCCACGTAAGCGTCGATTTGTTGGAGCAGATCGAGTTTTGGAGGATGATCGAGGCCGGTGCCGAGTGCTGAGTCGAGTGGAAGCTGCCTGTCGTAGAGGAATGTGTTGTCGCTCTGCAGGTCCGCTAGTTCTGGATCCGCTTCCTCGTCCTCGTCCTCGTCCTCGTTCCACTTTAAGTACCTTTCAGTCGAGAGCGTTGATTTGCTGAGCTCTGGTTCCGCAGCTGATGAAGGCTGAGCTTGAAGCTGCTGAACGCTTTGACTGTCCAAGACAGATTCGATTTGCGGATCGTTTTGATGAACGCTTTCTTCAGCCACAGTTCCGGCTCCGTTCGGCGACGGCGCCGCTTGAGCTTGCGAGTTGTCTTGATGGAGAACGCTCTTGGACAAGCTCTCCCTGCTGCGTCCCAATGAACGGCGCTTGAGAGGCACAGCTGATGTGGGTCGTCGCGACGCAGAAGACGAGCTTGTGAAGAGACCCATTGGATTCAGCACCGAGCCGTGTCGGCGTGTCTTCCGCACCGAGAAGGCATCACCGTGATCGAAGCTTGATCTAGTTAACGGAGAGGTGATGGGCGCGAGAGATGAGATGGGCTTGACTGTGGGTCCTTGCGTGTCTGTCGTCTTGACCCCACACAATCACAATGCTCCTAGGCAGCGTTCAGGGTCGACGTTCTTCGTCGAGGTCTGTGCGGTTCGGCGACTTTTGTCACAATTTTGTGACTTGGATTAAATAAAGTTCGACAGGTCAGGGGTTCGCAAGCAAAATACGCGCTGTGACGAGGCCGAGGAAACTCACGCTGCGACCCTGCAACCCTGCATGAAGAAAGAACAACACACACATCTCGCCTTTCCTTCGTCGGCTCGTCCGCAGCAACGATTCTTTCTTTGTCACCATCGTCACCACAGTCGACGGAAGCGATCCGACCTCGCCAATCTGCCCTGCTCTCCCCTTTAACTCTCTCTCCGGAGATGAATGGCAATCTGCTCTAGAAGCATCATGTCGAGCACGCAGCAGAACGGCAAACAGCAGCGAGTTGCTCAGCCATCTCCGTCGGGCGGCGGAGGCGGCTCGTTGCTCTTACCACCACCATCACCTCGACCCGTCATCCGCCGTATCGTCTCGGATCGCGACCATCCCAGCAGCACCCAATCGCTTCCCTCCAGCGGCACTCTTCGTCCCAATCTTTGGAATGCTGTTCGTCAGCGTGTTCGAGTCACTTCAGCCCTCAAGAAGGGAGCCGACCCTGCCAACCGTCGCTCTCGTGCCTTTGAAGACGAGCTTAGATTCGACGATGAAGGCATCACATCCGATACGCTACGCACCGACATCGATCACCTGCTAGCGCCAGGTCAATACGCAGAGCAATGGCAATCCCTCGCTCATTTGTTTGACGACGAGGCAGACCAGGATGCATCGGGTCGCCCTCGCTCTCGATTGCGCCAGAACAGGAAGAGCAAGCGTCTGTCAATCGCACACACCGATAGAACAAGGTCCACATCTCCAGCAGCACGTATCTCTGTTGGCCCCTCCTCCGCTGATCGACCTGGCTTTCTGCAGCGAGCAGCATCGTTCATCCAAAGCGCCGAACCAGATCATCCTGACGATTCACTCGCCAGCATCCCAGCTCCTTCCT
Organism: Sporisorium sorghi; assembly: GCA_023212695.1. Lineage (NCBI taxonomy): Eukaryota > Fungi > Basidiomycota > Ustilaginomycetes > Ustilaginales > Ustilaginaceae > Sporisorium > Sporisorium sorghi. The sequence continues at coordinate 15,969 of JALCCG010000174.1, read as the reverse complement.
CCTTCAAAGGGAGCTCGAGCTTCAAGCTTCGTTCCCGCTCCTCAAACGCGCAAAATGAGGGCAGGGGTGCAGCTTCCGGTGCTCCTCTTGCGTCCACGCCTAAGCTCCCTGCCCAAAGCAACATGGACGATGTCTTCGGGCACAGTGCTTCGCTCAGCGAAGAGCCGACCAGCATGCTCAACAACAATCCCGATCAGACGCCGCTAGGACAAGACCCGCTGCTCTATTCGACACAAGAGCATCTTCTAGATAGCGAGACCGACTCCGAGTCGGACACGGATACCGACACGGACACTGACAACGACGGCGAAGCTCAGACAAATGCGAACACCTCAACAGGTGCCGGTCAAACGCCGCGAAAGCAGGCAGCCGCCTCCAACAGACTCGGCGCGATACACCAGAACGGAGAAGCAGGGCCGTCTACCTCGAATGGCCTAACTCCGTCACTCCAAGCCTTCTGGTGCTCTGGAGCCTACTACTTGAGCGGCGCCCATCTCACCCTGCTCCAACGAAGCATCTTCAAGTGCGCTCTAGCCTACCTTTTCGCGTCGCTTTTCACCTACTCGGCACCCCTCAGCCGCTGGCTTGCCAGCTTCCTGCCCAACAACGATCCAGACGACGACGTGCCCTTGTCCAACCTCCACATGATTGCCACCGTCGCCGTCTACTTCCATCCTGCCAAGACCCTCGGTGCCATGATCGAGGCCGATATCTTTGCGCTCGGTGCATTCGTCTACGCTGTTGCACTCGGCTTCTTCTCCATGGCCGTCGCCGTCTTCCTGCACGAGACCGACCGCATCATCATCTCGGACATCGTCAGCGTCCTCTTCTTCCTCGGTCTCGGCATGGCGCTCGTCGGATACGCCAAGATCAAGGTCGCCAAGCCCCAGTTCAACACCGCCTGCTCGCTCATCTCGATCATCGTCTTCACCGTCGTTGTCAAAGAGGGCTCGCTCCACCTCGGCCACTTCTCCACCGAAAAGACGTTCCAGGTGACGCTCGTCGTGTTGGCCGGCTCCTTCATCAGCAACCTCGTCTGCTTCTCCGTGTGGCCCCAGAGCGCCACTTCCAATCTGCAGGGCGACATTGTCCGCAACTTGCGCGGATTCTCTACGCTTCTGCGCGTCCTCACAAAGACATTCCTGCTCGAAGACCCGTCCAATTTCCACTTCAAGAGCGACCGCATCAAGCGCGCCATCGATGACCACCACGACAGCTTCACCTCGCTCAAGAAGAACTTGGAAGAGGCCAAGCTCGAGTCGCTCTTCGACTTGAGGATGCGAGGCATGAGTGCCAAGTACGTCGAGGCCACCGACTCGCTCAACCGACTAGCGCAGCATCTCACCGGTCTCCGAAGCAGCTGTGGTCTCCAGCACCAAATCATGGCAGCACGCAGAGAAGCGCAACAAGCGGCTAGAGAAGAGACGCAGGCCCAGACTCAAGCGCGATACGAGGCGGCCGACGACGCGCATCCCGTCAAGCATCGTCCGGCTTCCTCGAGGTTGGCCGACATGTTCGAGTCAGAGTCGGACTTTGGCAGTCACACTGGCGATTCGGAGCAGAAAGCCGAGTCTTCCGAGGGCGCTAACGATGCCACCGCCTTTGAAGACTTTATCGCCAGCGTCGGCCCACACATGCGCAGTCTCGTCTTCTCTTGCTGTCGTACTCTCCGAGGTCTGCGGTCCACTTTCATCGCAAGCGAGCCCATCAGTGCGGACCACAAGACGCTGTTCGCAGACGCATCCACTCTGACGGCCAACAACAACAACAACAGCGGCGGCGGCGGCGGCGGCGGCGGCAACACGGGCACAGGCACCTGGATTGACTACGGCGGCACGTCAGCTGGCGCCTATATACCAGGCTCGAGCTTCGATGGCCTTCAAAGCAACATTTCCAAGGCACTGCGCAGATTCCAGCACGAGCAGACGGTCGCCATCAAGCGCATCTACACCATGGAGCCCAAGAAGCTCGCACAGCAGCTCGACGGTACCGATCACAAAGCTTTAGCAGACCAGAGCGCGAACGGCACCACCAAGAGTCTGTTGCAAAACAACAACGGTGATGAAGGCGTCTTTCTCATCTTCTTCTTTGTCTTTAATCTGGAAGAGTTTGCCAAAGAGTTGGAGGTGCTCGTCGAAGCGCTCGAAGAGATCCGCCAAGCAGAGGAGCACATCGCATTGGCAAGGCAAACATCGCGATGGATGCGCCTGCGTCTCTTTGTCAGTACCTTCGGCACCATGCTGTCAGAGTACGCTTCGATGCTCGGCTGGAGATGGGGCCAACGAGGAGGCATTAGACGTAAGAGCAGGTACGGCAAGACGGCCAAAGGCACCGCAGCAACAGCGGCCAAGAGAATGACGACGCCGCTCGACTTTCCTTCGAACCGTCGGCATGCTGTCGACACGCACCAGACACCCAAAGCCATGACGTGGCAAGACAAGCTGCAGCGTCTGGTGTGGCAGATCGGCGAGTTCTTCCGTCAGCCCGATACCAAATTCTCGATCAAGGCCGGTCTCGGCAGCGCTCTGCTGGCCAGCCCGGCTTTCTTCCCTTCGACACGGCCGATCTTCACCAAGTATCAGGGCCAATGGGCGCTGGTGAGCTTCATGGTGGTGCTGTCGCCAACAGTGGGCCAATCGAACCACATGAGCCTGCACCGCATCGTGGGGACCGTGCTGGGCGCCTGCGCTGCGGTCGGCGTCTACAAGCTGTTCCCGGACAACAACATTGTGCTGCCCGCCTTTGGAGTGCTGTTCTCGATCCCTTGCTTCCGCTACATTGTGGGCAAGCCTCAGCTGGCGTCGAGTGGGCGCTTTGTGCTGCTCACGTACAATCTCACGGCGCTGTACAGCTACAACCTGCGCAAGACCAATGTCGAGGTGGAGCAGATCGCATACCAGCGCACGGTCTCGGTGATTGTGGGTGTGCTGTGGGCGACGGTGCTCAATCAGCTGGTGTGGCCGTTTGAAGCGCGACGTCAGCTGGCACTGGGCGTGTCGGACGTGCTGTTCAAGCTGGCATGGCTGTATCAGCGCTTGGTGCTGTCGTACTCACGAGACCCATCACAGGCGCGTCCCGACATCAACGGAGACGGGGAAGGGTACGACAGCTACGAGGGGCAGGATGGCGACGATCGAGACGTCGACGACTCTCACGATGACGACGAAGAAGCGGCACTGCTTGGAACATTTGCATCGCGACACGGCGACGAGTTCCAAGCGATCGAGCTGCACCTGCAAGTGTCGCTGATCAAGCTGGAAGGGCTTCTAGCACAAACGAAAAACGAACCGCGACTCAAAGGCCCATTCCCCGTGGCCACATATCGCTCCATGCTGGCGTGCTGTCAGACCATCCTTGACAAGCTGCACAGCATGCGCTGCGTCACGACACGGCAGGACTGGTACCGACACGTGCGGCGCGACTTTGTGATCCCTGTCAACGCCGAGCGCCGCGAGATGGTGGGCAACGTCCTGTTGTACTTTTACACGCTCGGCTCGGCGTTCCACCTGAAGAGTCCCGTGCCGCCGTACTTCCCACCGGCTGGGCAGTGCCGAGCGCGGCTGCTGGATCGGATCCGCGAGTTGCCGGTGGTGAAGCGGCGGGCGGTGCGTGGGTCGAGCGCGTATCTGCTGTTCTACTCGTATGCGCTGGCGATGAAGGACGTGATCGATCAGCTGGACACGCTGGGCAGGCTGACGCAGCAGAACTTTGGCGTGTGGGGTGGCAGTGTGGATGATTTCGAGCGACACTTTGTGGTGGGTGCGAGCTCGGTGGTGCCGAGCCCTTTGGCGAGCAAGAAGCCGTCTCGGAGCCAGCTCGGTGCGGGTCGATGATGCGATGGGCAGAAGGTGGCGCCACGCTCTAGGATAGGCTCACTCCGGCTGTAAGTTAGAGATCATGCTAAGAGCTTGTTTTGAAGATGTGATGGATCGAGCGTCGAGCGTATATCATCTGACCGAGGGGGTGAGGCGACGAGCTTGATGCCGTGCCAGAGCTTGGGCTTCGAAGGCGACGGTGGGGTTGCATTTCACCGGCTAGCTTTTGTCGCTTTGACCGGCTCGTAGCCTGTCCGACAGTCCGTTAGAGTAGCTCGCTTTAATCTCAGCAGAGCACATCGATGCGATGCGATGGTTGTAACAGTGGTTCCCTTGATTGACGCAGCACTAGACGGCATCGACAGAAGCTTGGCAGCGCCGAGGTGCGGCCGAGATGAGTTGCTCATTTGTAGCAACGACGGTCGCATTCTCGCCGAGACACAGACGAGCCGGTTGAGGTGGTCCTTGATCATGGGTCGTCGACTCCATGGCTGGCTCGAGTCGAGCAGCTGAGCTACAGCGACAAAACGAAGCCGCTTCTGCGGCAATGCAGAGAGAAGCTGCTCCGCGAGCGATGTTGGGGACGGTCGAATTCGACGTGCAGCAGGCTGGGGCGCTAAACGACGGTCGTCCAAGGAAACTCCGTCATATCCAAGCGAGGTTCTCGAAACTTAGCTAATGCACCGCACTGCAGCCGTGCACGCACACGAGATCTCTCCTCGGAAGCCAAAGCGAGGTACCACACGCACGCTAGTGACGCCCACGATAGGGGTCGAATTGTAGGATACAAAGAGAGAGAGAAACGTGGTGAGAGCGAAGAGCAGCCGACTCGGCAATCTCCCCCCCCCCCCATCGGCAGCATCTTGCGTGATTTTTGGTCAACCGTCGTTCCCGCTGCAAAGACCCTTGGTCTCCCGAGCGAGTTCTGAAACCAAAACTCTCGCTGAGCGGAGTGTCGGTGCCAGTAGCAGCAGCAGCAGCAGCAGCAGCAGCAGCAGGAGGGGGGGCGAATCGAAAGTCGGCAGCTTGGTTCCAGAATCTCATCGGATCGGATGACAGCGCGAGTGACAGCCGGGCTCAACGATGACTCTCACTCTCTCCCTTTGACTCTAGCTCTTGCTCTCACTCTCGTTTGTCTTCACACGAGGAGCTGACAACGTCCCTAGAGGGATTCTCACGCTGATTGCGATTGGCGCTTGCTCGCTTGCTGGTTGGCTGTGCTGTGCGATGCTGCGTTGGCGGGCTGCAGTCAGATGAAGCCAAAGAAGCGCTTTCGGTGCATCGCTGCTTGGCAGCCCTCTTTCCCTTCTGCTCACACGCTCTGCATTCTTTTGTGGCGGTCACAGAAGCGTCGTCTGGACAACCACCGAGCCAAATGAAGCTTGCTGAATCACTCCGAAACCAAAAGATGAGAGGACGTTCCGAAGCTCGATCTTCTCCAAAAGTCAATGAATGTCGGGCAAGCCGCCGATCTCTTTTGCACGCCCAGCAGCGTCTTTCTTTCTGTTCCCTTGCCGAACGACGAAACTTGGCACTTTTGCTGTCGCGGCCACAACGGCGGCTGTGCGGGAACCCATTCGGATCGCAGCCAAAGACCGCTAGCGAAGCGGAGAGATGGAGAGACTCGCCACGCCAAAAATGTACAGCTGCTGCATTGTTTTGACAATTTAACTCATTGACAATCTGCAGCATGCTCCCAATCAGCCTGTATAATGCTGTCTACAGCCTGGCCATGCTTAGAAGTCTCCACCAGTCTTTTTCAAAAGTGTCAAATTTGTGTGTGTCTGTACACTATGCAGCATCCCTTTATAAAGACAGCATCAATGGGTGCTTTATTTTCCCTACACACGTGACTGATTTGCCTGTGTGTCAGTCATAAATCACTACAACTATGTGTATGTGAGCTTGTAATTTGTTAGATTTGAACAAGCTGCTTGAGCCGAGGTTCTCGACGCGCCTTTTTTTGCTGCAGCACTTTGGCAGTGTCAAAAAAAAATGGTGTGTGGGTTGTGTTCTTTTCGGCGGCGTGCAGAACCCTTTTTGAGAATGCAATCCAATCAAGCAAGCCAAGCGGCCGCTCCTCTTGGACGCTTGTCTCCGAATGCGCTTTGACTTGCCTGCTTGCCTGCTTGCCTGCTTGCCTGCTTGCCTGCTTGCTCGCTTGCTCGCTTGCTCGCTTGCTCAGCTGCTCAGTCGGTCTTGACGGCGGGCGTCGCTGCTCTAGTCTCGCTTCATCTCGATCAACCATCCGCTGTTATCGAGCGTGCATACCTCGAACTCCCTCACCAGCTTCAGCTTCAGCTTGATCCCAGACTTGGGATCTCGAACACTCGCTCATTTGCCACGCTTTGCCAGCTACCAGCATAGGTTGCCGGCCGCCAAAACGTGGTTGCCGCTCTCTCGGACTCCTTGCCACTTTTGCGAGGTGGGGCCACTCTCTTGCCATCGACGTCGTTTTCCATCATTCCACTCTAAACCAGTCCATCTCCGCCGTTACAGCCGCAATCGGCCGGGCTTCGTTCTCTATTGGCAACTCTCTTCGACTTGGTCTCTCAAGTAGCCACTACTCCCACCTTGACAGCTGAAAAGATCATCGAGGGAAAGCTTCAAGAGCTCCGCAGCAACCTCCCTGCTGTCACCGTCTCGCTCCAACCAGCCCGCGGCCAAACCTTGTTGTTCGCATAAATCCTTTCTCATCGTTGCGACCTTCCTTTCGCTGCTCAACGCGTTCTCAACCTTCCTTTCCTATCTCTTCAACCTCTCACCTTTGCATTTCCGCATTCGAACATACCCCCTCCTATGCTCTTCCGAGCTCTCTGACTCGGACCGCTGAGCTCACAAGAAACCCATTCGGCGCACACAACTTTTGCTTGAGCATCACAATGCCTCCTGCAAAGTGCGACGTCATCCCCAAGGAGCAGTTCACGCCCTTTGCGGAAAGGCGCGCCTGCTCCGGATGTCGCAAGATCAAGTCACGCTGCATCTTTCCAGACGACTCGAACAGCTGCACACGATGCCTTCGTCTCAGCATCGATTGCACCGTGCCATCCCATCATCGAGGCGTCAAGCTCGAGGGTCAACGAACCAAAGTCTCAACAACAACATCCTCCTCCTCCTCCTCCTCCTCCTCCTCCTCCACCACGCCTCTCAAACAGCGTTCCAAGAGCCAGACGCGAGAATCGGCAAGCCCAAGCCCCAACGAAGAGCTCGATGCTTCCGCCTCGGCCTCGGTCAATCCTTTCTCGGTGCAGAGCCTCCTCGACACCACCTCATCCGAACGCACCGCTTCCAAGGCGCTCCTCTCGTCCACCTTCCACTCGCACATTCAGGAAGAACCGGCGGTCAAAGTCTCCGCTTCAGCAGTCCGACGTCCGCTCATCGGGTCCGTCATCACCGCCGGCCTCTTTGACGAGGACGAGGTGGCCGAGCTCGTGCACTTCTACTATGAGCGTCTCAATCCCGTCATCGCGCTCCTCGATGCTCAGATCTACACGCTCAAGGCGCTCAAGACCAATCACGACTACCGCATCCTCCTCGCCGCCATCTGCACCGTCTCGTCCAAGTTCATCAAGGTCGACCGCTACCTCGACTCGCTCGAGTTTCTCAAGCCCGCCCTCTCGCGCATCGGCGCAGACGACCTGCCACCCCAACTCGAGATCATCCAGTCGCTCTCCATCCTCGCCATGTGGAAGCACCCCAAGGACGGCAGCAGTTGGCGCAAAGTGAGGCTCGCTATCACGCAAGCCTTCGAGCTCGGCCTGCACGAGCTCTTTGGTCCACAGAAGCGAACAAAGGCTGGGCCATCGAGAGCTTTCATCCAGTCGCAGCGCACCATCATGCAACTCTCGTGCTTTGAAGACGGCTACCGCGACCAACGCCATCTGCCGCCTGCCATCGATCCCAGCCTGCTGCCTGACCCACGCGAATGGATCGACTCGCTCGGCGACATGGTGCAGGACATTGACGTGCGTCTGGCTGCCTCGCGCGAGAATGCCAACATCAAGCGCGACCTCATCACCTCGCTCAAGCAGTCCAATGCACGAAGTCCCAACCCTTCACAGATCAGCCGCGCCACGTGTCTACGCAACGCACGCCTGATCAAGATGGGCATCACCGCGCAGACGTGCTCCAGCTCCGTGTGGATGAATCCACCCGCCAGCGAGATCCCCTGTCAGCACTCGGGACGACCCTGCTTGCTCTTCCACGACACCAACACGCTGTTCAACTACCATCGCGCGCTCTACTCAATCTACAGCTCGCCGCTGCTGTCTGGGCCTGCATTTGCCCACGATAGGCAGACGGCATTCCAGAAATGCTCCGAGCTTTCGGTGCAGCTGTTTGAGCTGCTCAACGGTCCGTACGGCCAGGCAGGCTACTATCGATATGTGCATGACATTGTCATTCTCAATCTGGCGGTGGCGGCGGTGTGGATCTGCGACAACTGGCGCGCCATGCCGCAAGAACTTGCGATTCAGGCGTGCTTGGCGATTCGTCAGGCTGCCGATGCCACGTCGCCCTCGTTAGAGAACCACCTCGAGCAGGGCTCGTATCTGGCGCGTTTCCTACGTTTCTGCTGCAAGAAGCTGCCGTCGACCATCTCGATCAATGAGAACTCGCCCGTCAACGCCGAGGACCTCGTCATCTCGGAAGACGCCAAGTGGGCCATGGGGCTCAATCCGTTTTCGGGGCTGCCCAATGCGTTTGGTCATGCGCCGTCGGTGATGGGTCCTTCGTTCCGCTCGCCGTATGTGCCGGGAGCGTCGCCGAGCCATGCAAACGGAGGTGCGATGCATGCGCCCAAGTATGCTGGTCCGCACGGCAATGGGAATGGCGGTGGCAGCGGTGCACCGCATGCGCTGTATCATAATCGTGGTAGCACGGGCAGTCAAGCATCCGGCTCGCCCTCGCTCATGTCGACCTCATCGCCCCAGGCAGGAGCAGCAGCAGGCGCGCAAGGGCATTACGGCAGCGGGTCTGGAGATGCATCATCGCTCATGTTCAACAACGGTCACGGTCACGCACACGACCTCGGAGGCGGTCAGCACAGCCACGCCCACGGCCACGGTGGTGGAGGGCGTCCATCGCACAATCACCAGGCGATCATGAACACGTCGACGCTGCAGCATTTGTCGGAAAGTCTGGTGCCGCCAGCATACCCGATGAACTGGGACACGTACGACGATAACTCGATCATTACGTTTTTGCAGTCGATTTCGAGCGCTTCTGGGTGACGACGAAGAAGCGAGCCTTCAAAACTTGTACTTTTATTCATTGCTTCCTCTGAATCAACGAGTTGGTGGGCGTTATTGTCTGGGCTGTCGCTGTTCTATACCGCCATCTGATGGCCGCAACTTGGAGCTTTGAATGTGCTGATATTGAGTGTCAATGGCTGGCTGGCGGTGTGTGACGTGCAGTGAGAAGAAAGGGACCGCAAGGTGTCTGTGCGTGGGAGTGGAAATTCGGAATTCGGAAACAGCCACGAAGCACGAACCAGCAAGAGTTCGAGGTGTCGCTCTCTTCTCCTTTCTCGTCATTACGGACACCTCGCTCGCACCTTCGATTTGGACTTCTCTGTCCACGCACATCGCAACATCGAGCTGCAGACCTCCTCATCGATTCGTGCAGCACACGGCAATTGCCTCAATCGTAGAGACCATTGACTCGTCTCTCGGTGCATAAGAACTGTTCCAACCACAGAGCGTCGAACGACAATGATCACGATGTCGGGCCCGAGCACGGGCACCACCTCACCACCTCGCAAATCGAAGACGCAAAACACGCGACACCTGCAACGCCGCTGGATTGCGCTGCTGGACGAGTGGCACAATCCCTCCAGCACCAATGTCTTGGGTATACGCTCACGCGACGACCTAGCCGAGGAGATCCACTCGCACGCCGAGCAGCTCTGCCGCAGCGTGAAAGACCGCGCGTGGCTGTTGGATGCGTTCCAGCTCGCCATCACCGCTGTGCTCTCGCCCGGAAGCGGCGACGAGGAAGAGGAGGAGGTGATGCGCATCGAAACCTTGAGCCAGCGGCTGCTGCAGCTCGCTCGCGGCTCCGTCGCAGAACCCTATGTCGAGAGCTTGCGCGAGCGCAACGCAGACCCTACGCAGATCGAGGCAGCGACAGCGGTGTCGGGCGAGTGGATCCGGCTGGAGCGGCGGCTGGCAGTATCGGAGCGCCTGCGCGCGATGGGCCTGCCCGCGCTGCCGCTCCCACTGGTTCTACACGAATCGACTTCCGCGCTGCTGCTGTGCCTGGCGTCGCTCCCGCATGCCGCTAGTGTGCTCGGGTCGCTGCTGAGCGAGTTCTCGTGGCTCGTCGACGAAATCGCCCCGGCACGGTTCGCGATTCTCAGGCAGCTGCTCATGGGCGCACGGGGCAGGGAGGACTACGCTGCGCTCGCCGAGGCAGGCATGCTCATAGGTTGGGCGGACGGGCACGAGACCGGTACCTGGTCGAAGGGGGTAAGGAGGTATACGCTCGGCGAGGTGAAGGAGTTTTATACGGAAATATTGCGGGGGTTGAGGGAGGAGGGCGAGGTGGACAGGGCAACGGCACTCCTGGGTGTCCTGGAAGGCGTGATGGAAGGTGAGGATGCACAATCGGCGCTCGGGCAGCTCCGAACGCTGGCAAACGCCGAACCTTCGACCAGCACCGCCGTCGCAACAACAGCCCAAACCGACCAGGCGACGGCACCCCGCTTCGACCTGCGCAGCATCAACGCCCTCGCCGCCCAAATCTCCACCACCTCCACGCACGACACCAGCCAGGCTCGCCAGCTCGCAACACAGCTCCTCACCACCCTAGGCGCGAAGGAAGCGGTACAGCGAGCAGTGCAGCTCGTCGATACGCACGACAGCCTCCGCGTGCGTGCGTTCGGCTGGGAGGTGGCTAAGCAGTGCGAGAATGTCCAGCTCGCCGCTGCGCTGCTGTACGCGCGGCCTGCGGTTGAAGCGTTCAGGATGGACCTCGATGCGCCGCTCACACTCTTGACCCAAGCCGACGCGGTCCTGGCGAAACTCACACACGCGCCGAGGGGCCAGAATCATAACGGGACTTCAGCAGCACTGCGCTCCGCCCTCGACCTCGATCCGCACGCTAGCGTCCCCGCGTGTCAGGTGCACGTTCTCTCTCGCGCAGACAACGATGTGGTCACACAGGCTCGATTGCATCTACGCTGGTTGCGGGAGGTAAAGGCGCTGGCGGAGGGGCAGAGCAGCAAGCCCGCGCACTTGGATGTGTGCTGGCTCGCCGCGTACGCTGGGAGCAACCCAAGTGGACAGGATAGGCAGTGGGAGGCGTTTACGCAGCTGGTCGAGTCGTTCGACGCAGCGCATCCGTCACCGGCGTCGGCGGGTGGGCGAGCAGCGACGCAGCAGGACCCAACGCTGCTCAGGTTCAGAGCTGGCTGGGATGCGTTCTTCCACACAATCCTCGCACTCACTAGTGAGGAAGGTGCTCCGTTCACACACGTCGCCAAAGACGTGGCAACGGCAAAGCTGCTCTCGCAGGTGCTTCGGACCGGCGACGTCGAGCTGTTCCGCTCTCTGTCCTCTACGGGGCAGCTGTCGGAGTCGAGGCTTGAACAGCTCGTGCTGGACGTCTCGACCGCGCTGTTCGACCAGGCTAGCGTGGCGTCTACGCGCAGCAAGGATGTGCGCTTGGCGTTGGAGGTGCTTTCTGCCCTTCCCGTCGACTCTGCACGTGCTGAAAGCCAGAAGGACTTCATCGAGGCTGCGTGCAGGCTGTCGTCGTTCAAGATCAAATCCATCACGAATCCGGGGCAACTAATGGAGCCAAAGGAGATCCGCACGACCAGGGACAAGATGGACCTCGTCGCGAGATTGTTGGCCACGCAGGGCGATGCGCACCGCTCGCCAGAGTTGGTTTTGGATGTGGCGAACCGGCTGTGCGGGATCCACGCTGCCGCTTCGGCTGGAAGTGCCGATAGAGTGTCGGACAAGACGCTGGTGGAAGCACGAACACTAGCGATGCTAGCAGACGCAGCCACCGCGGCGGAAGACTTTGACGATGCCGCGTCGTTCTGCCAGCGCCTCGTCGACCGCGTCAGCACCGTGCGCAGCCGTGTGGCCACGTCCGCCTCGGCGGCCGAAATCGTCGAGATCGCGTGGAAGACGTGTTTCCAACTGTCAAAGCATCCGCTGTGGGAAGACACGCCGTCGCGCATCTCGATGCTGGCGCACGCCATGACGCTGTGTCCGCCGACGCAGCTTCATGTGATGCTGCGGCAGTGGCAGGCGCTGGATCAGCAGTTGGTGGTCGAGGTGGAGGCGGGCAAGGAGTTTGCTTCTACCAAGAAGGCGGCTGCTGCGGCTGCGGGAGGCATGGGCTGGTTGGGTGGGGGTGCGAGCGCGAGAGGTGTAGGCGACTACATTAGCGCTCAGACAGCTGCGAGTGTTGGTGCGGGATTGGTAGGCACAGCAGCGAATCTGTTGCCGCTTTCGTTTAGCCCGCTGTCGTACTTTGGCAGTTCTGCGACCGGCGCTAGCACCGGCAGTACCACTGCTTCGAGGGCAACGTCGGCAGCAGGAATAACAGCCGAGGCGCAAGAACCCAAGGTGGACGCGAGGACGGCCAGGCTGTTCGATTTCGATAATGTTTCCGGCGCTTCCTCGAGTGGTGGCGGGGGCGGAGGTGGATACGTGGATCCTACGGAGCGAGCGGTGAGAGCTGCTCGAGCAGCGAGGGATTTCCTGGGTTGGAAGAGCGATCAGCGCCAGTTGAATGGAGGCGATGGCTCGCAGCAGTCGCAGCAACAGCAACAGCAGACGGGTGGAGGAGGCATGGGAGGGTTCTCGTTCAGCCGCGGTGTTGGGTGGTTGATCGGCGATGGTGAGAGTCGATAGGCGAGAGAGGCAGAGCTTCTCGAGCTGGAATGCTGCTGTTGAAATGATGTCGTGAACCATTCTTGTGCCATCCGATGTGTGATTCGACGCCGCTGAGACCTTGAACTGTTGCTAAGCTGCTCTTCCGTCACTCTACGCTCGACACTGCTTCTCCACTATTACCACCGTCCAACTCGTTGACCAACCACGCGCGCCCCTCGATCTGCCTCTCACTGATCAACCGTACCAACTCGCCCACTTCCACCCTCAACCTCTCTGCTTCCTGCACCGCACTCCTGTACTCGTCATTGACCACTTTCATCTCGGCCTCCATCCGCTCGAGCTCCGCTTCCAACTCTGCATCGCCTCCCAGACTCTCCTCCGTCGGCAAGTGTCGAATGATGGCTCGAATCGAATCTGCCTTTTCGATCAGATCCTCGACGAGCTCTGCGATGGCCTGGTCCATCTCTTCGGGTTCGATGGCTTCCGTCTTGCCCAATATTGTGAGTGGGACTGTTGATGTTGGTAGAATTGCGTGCTTTGCCTTGCGAGAGATGAATGCGACCGAGGAGGACATGATCTTGAGCAGCAGATCAATGTCGCTGTCGAGTTGGGTGAGGAGGTCCATGATGGTCAAAGGTGCTGGATGGCGACGATGAGACGGTTGATGGATGTGATTGTGGTGTTTTAGGTGCGGGCTGAGCTCGATCGGTGGCGCACAATGGACCGTGTGATTGTGATTCAAAGCGAAGTGATGTGAACGAACAAAAGCGTGCAGCGGAAAGAATCCGAAGATTGATGAAGTTGTGGAGAGCCGACTTCCGATAAACTGCAGACGAAAAGTCACACGCACGCGCCATCGGATCAAAGGGAAAGAAGCGTTGGACCCTGAAATTTCTTCTTTCCCACGATTCTTTGTGGCCCTTTCTTCCAACGACAAAGGGACCTCGCTCTTCTCAGGCACCACTCGGAGACACCGCTTTGGTCAAGCACACGTGTTCCTCTATCGAACCGGGGGCAGAAACAGAGAAGAGGACGAGGGACAAGCGTGAGTGTTTTTATTCGGCAAGCGCCGAAGAGGAGACGTACTTAAACCGAGCAAGCAGGCTCACCGCATCTTCCCCTCTTTGCAATCGCTTTATCAACTGCTCCTCTTCCAACATTCACTATGACAGACCTAAAGGAAGTCTCTACGTCGATCGATTCGCACCTCTCTCTCGCAAGCAACGACGCCATGACAGACCCAACAGCCTCGTCGCCTGCTTCGAGCGTCGATTACCAGCACGCTCCTGCTGCTCCTACACCGGCCGGCAAGCATGGCAAACACACTCAGCCAGCATCCTCGAGCTCATCTCAGTCCTGGCTGCAATGGCTGCCGGACAAGTACACCATCCAGTACGCCATCCCTGCTGCCTATGCGCCTGCTGCACTTCAGATCGCCAACACGGCATTCCCACTCGGCGTGCTCTTTGGTCTCGTTCTCCCACGCGTCATCTCATTCTTCATCGACACCCTCTCCTCGACATCATCCTCAACTTCCTGGCAAGAAACATCGTGGTGGGCCTTCCCACAGCTGCACCTCTACCTCTTGGCGTGGGTCACCTTCCACATGCTCGAATTCAGCGTCACTGCGTCGTACAACCCGACACGCCTGTTTTCTGACAGCTTCCTGCTCAACAACGGCGTCCACTACCACATTGCGCACCTCTTTTCGCTCTTCGAATTTGCCCTCACCGCCTACCTGTACCCTGCCAGCAAGACGCCGTCGCTATACACGCTGGTGGGCATCGTGCTCACCGTAGCCGGCCAGCTGCTGAGGAGCATGGCCATGATCCACGCGCACAACAACTTCAGCCACATCCTCGCGTACAAGAAGCGCACCGACCATCAGCTCGTCACCACGGGCGTATACGCGTGGACGAGGCATCCGAGCTACGTCGGGTTCAGCTACTGGGCGGTGGGCACGCAGATCATGTTGGGCAACAAGCTGGCTGCGGTAGGGTTTGTCGGTACGTTGTGGCTGTTTTTCAGTCGGAGGATTCGGGCTGAGGAGGCGAGTCTGGTCGAGTTCTTTGGACAGAGCTACGTCGAGTATAGGAAGAAGGTCGGTACGGGACTGCCTTTCATTTGAAGGCAAAGCGGTGGAAGAATGGAGCTGGTAAGGGTGGTGTATCGGGTGGGGCCCGATCTAGGTCGCCCGGCATTTGTTACAACCGCAGCCGAAACCTCTATCGCCGTCGTCACCTTTGTAGTTGCGAACATCTTGGTGTTGAGCGTGGGCATGCGAAGAGGTCGGCCGGCGGGAACGCTTTGCTCTTATCGAAAGCCCATCCAGTGTGTCAGAACAGCAGACGTCGACAGCCGAGACCCCGCGCTTTACAGCTGTTGGTCACGGACGCCCGACGACGACCATCACCGCTGCCGCCGCCGATGCAAGGACAAGAGAGTCGAATGCAAGTCAAGAGATTGAATGTCCGCAGGCAAAGCACTTTTTTAAGACTTGGCCGAGATACGGGGTTGACTTGGGCGTTCCGATGGAAGTAGCAACGAGTCGCTTTGAGCAGAAAGTGAGGGGGAAACGTGTTCCTGTGTAATGTCTCGCAAGGAGAATGGTGGTTTGTGTTGCAAGTGCGAGAGCGAAAGCGACAGAAAATGGAGCTAACTTAGTGAGGGCTCGGCAGGCGAATCCGCCGCTTTGTGTCTGACATGCTTCCTGCCCTGGCCTTGCAGCTTCAGTTGCATGCCATGCCATGCCACGCAGCACTCGTCGCATGTGGCCTCTTAGCGTGCAGAGGTCGGAACCGATCCGTGATGCTGTACACGCTAAGTGCACTAGTCGCTATCAGTGTGACCGGCGAAGACACCGGACGTCGAGCTGCACCAAAACGTACACGCGGCTCACACGGGCCCCACCGGTTGAGTGCATCATCAGCTGCGCATGCTGTGGTACTTGCCGCCACGAGCGATCTGAGCTCAATTCATCACAAGCAGACTCATGTCATTGAAGAAGAAGCAGCTCTGGTGCAGATCGATAGGCTTCTACGCATCAAGTGGACAATGCAAAGCGAGCGAAAGGCATCGTCAAAGGTGTTGGTGGAAATGCAGACGAGCTGCTGTGCTCACATGGGAGAAACGCCTTGCATCCGTGATTTGCTGCTTCCAGCGGAAAGAAAAAATATCAAAAAAAAAAAAAAAAAAAAAAAAAAAAAAAAAAAAAAAAAAAAAAAAAAAAAAAAAAGCCGCGTTGAATGTTTTTTGGGGGAGAGAAAATAACAAAAACAAACGAGGGGGCGGACGGCCACACC
>JALCCG010000173.1:0-46594 GCA_023212695.1 Sporisorium sorghi | reverse complement strand
AGGTCACCTGGGCTTTGTACGAGGGTCTCACAAGTTATACGACACCATCAGAGCATGCCATGCTGCCTCTGGACGAGGTGACCACAGAGGTCAGTCGGCTTCAAAGACAACAGCTCGCTAACTTCAAGTTCGCCAAGCTTGTAAACTAGCCTCACGTATTTACAAGTCCAGCGACTTCGAAAGTTAGCTGGGTTTACCTATGAGCCTGGAAGCCAAGCGCGTGACCTCTGACAGATGGCAAGCTGTACATCGTTCCCACGCTCACCTCCGACTCGCTGGGTGATGCGGCAATCACCAACGGCTACACGCTCAACCTGACCTCGGCGGGCACGTGCACTGCTTCCAACAAGTCGGACGCCAACTGCGCCGTGGCGTCCAACGCGAGCACGGGTGTGATCCTGCCGCCGATCCAGTCGGCTCGTCTGATGACCAACTTCTCGCGCACCATCAAGTACAGGTGCATCGAGGTCAAGGCGCACATGCCCACGGGCGACTGGATCTGGCCCGCTATCTGGATGATGCCCAAGGACAGCGTCTACGGCGCCTGGCCACGCTCGGGCGAGATCGACATCTTCGAGGGCCGCAGCAACAAGCCCACATCTCGCAACAGCAAGGGCACCAACGAGATGTCGTCGTCGCTCCACTTTGGTCCGGACCTGCTGTTCGACGGCTACGGCTTTGTGACCAAGACGCGCAACCTGTGGCGCAACTTTTTCAACCAGGACTCGCACACGTTCGGCCTGGAATGGACCGAGGACGAGCTGTGGACGTGGGAGCGCTTGCCCATCTACCGCAACCTCGAGGTGTCGTACGGCAAGGGCTTCTGGAACCGCAGTCGCTTCCCGTACCAGATGGCCAACGGCACGCTGCTCTCCAACCCCTGGGTGGGCGTGCAGGGCCCTCATGCGAATGCGGCACCGTTCGACCAGGAGTTCTACCTGATCCTCAACGTCGCCGTGGGCGGCACCAATGGCTACTTTGCCGACAGCCAGGGTGACAACAAGCCGTGGTCCAACGACGCCAAGAATGCTGCGGCGCAGTTCTGGCAGGGCAAGGACTCGTGGCTGCCCACGTGGCCCAAGGACCCCAAGAAGCGCGGCATGGAGGTCGAGTATGTCAAGATGTGGCAGAAGTGTTGAGTTGATCGAGAGGTTCGATAGATGCGTTTGTCGCCGGCTGCTTGATTGTGTTGTTTTCTTCGTCGCACGGTCTCTCTTTTCGACATGTTGTAAATATTCATCGCATCGCAATTAGATCAAAAGGGCTCTTGGTAGCGTTGGAAGACTGTGGCGTGCTTTCGATTGAGGTATATCAAGACGAGGTCGATCAGTGCGCAAATCCTGACCGATTGCGTATGCCCGCCGCGGACGAATGATGCGCGCCGCCGTTGTTGGGCAGAGACGACGAGGCAGCAGAGGACGATGCGAGCCCAATGCCGGCACCTGCCACCGAGCCGCGGAAACTGCCGGGCACTTCAATGTGAATGTCCGAACCCGGTGCGCTATCTGTTGCTCCTCCACCAGCACCGCCGCCGATACCGCCGTTGGCACGCAACAAGGCAGCCTGAGTGAGACTGGTCGCGTGCTGCTGCTGAGGCGTGGGGTGGCCGTATACGCCTGCAGTGTGTGCTCTCCACGCTTCGACACTGCCGATACCGCCTGAGCGCATCGGATGACCCAAGACGGAGGACGAGGAGCGAGAATGCGGCGGGCGTGTTGCAGCGTGGTTGGGTCGATCCGAGGCGGAGACGGAATGCAGCATCTCCTGACGCGCCGACTCGAGGTGGCCGGGCTGGATGACCGAGTCGTCGGGCCTCTCGATACCCGTGCTGACGTTCATCTGACCAGGACCGCCCGTGGAATCGCCCGGAGCTGGTGCGGCTGCATCCATGGCGTCATGCGAATCATCGGCATGCTTGGCAGTGGCAGCGGACGGCGAGGGCACCAGATTGGGCAAGGTGAGACTCCAGTATCTGGGCCAGACGAATCGATCCATGATCCAGCCGCGGAGGCGCGAGATGAGGAGCTGCTCGATCTTGGGGATGTCTTGCAGCTTGGCTCTTGAGCCGAGCAAGCTGGACGCAGAGGCCTCGAGCGCAAAGTCAGGGTGGAGCGAAAAGTGAAGTTGGTGGCGAGAGCGTGGCGGCGTAGGCAACTGCATTGGCTTGCCACTCGACGAGGAGGACGCTGCATTTGGTGCAGCCGTCGGAAGCACAGTGGCGTTGGGGTCGGATGAGAAGAGCTCGACAGCCAGCGTCCCCGAGAAGCGCACGATAGTGAGACTGAGCGAGACAGGCAAGACGGCAAATCTGGGCTTGGGGAAGTTGATGAGCAGCTTGGTGTCGATGGCGAGGGTGATTTGGTCCGAGTAGTCGACGTCGATCTCGATGCGTGTTCGACCTGTGTCGTCTGCTGGACGGACGCGTGCATTGGTAAAGATGGGATAGGCGTCGCCAAAGTCGGCTTCTGAAACGCGGATGGGGTCGAGAAAGGAGGACGAGGCGCGGTTGAGGATCTCTTCCATGAGGTCGCGTGCTGTTCGCTCCTTTTCCGGCTCGAGATGGTCTGCGTGGCGCGCTGCATGATGGGTGTGCGAATGTGAGGAAGGAGGATATGGCGAGACTCCACCAGCAAGCACATCTTCGCGATAACCGGCGATGGCTTGGGCAAACATGACGTTGAGCCAATCGGTGGTCTCTGGTAGATGGGAGGAGAGGTCGTAGGCGGTCTTGTCGAGGATGTTGGCAAACACGGAAGCTCTGGTGTCGGATGAGATTCTGTTGGATCGGCGCGACGGATTGGATGCCGCGGGAGAAGGAGCTGGTGGTGTAGCCGGGTTGGATCTTCGTGCGCCTTGAAGCAGCGCTTTGGCATGACGCTTGGAGCGACGTTCGGAGATCTTGAGACGCGTGAGACGATCCTTTTCTAGAGCGGTAGCCGAGTCCTCAAAGATGACATAGCGGATGAGTAGAAGAGCGACAATGACCATGGAGATCTGGCCAGCAATGAAACCTTGCGTAAATGTCCATCGTGAGGGGGATGGGAGGTAGGCAAAATAGGCGGGCGCCGGATGTTGGCCCATTGGCGGATAGGCCAAGCCAGCGTGCTGATCGCGCGACTGGTGTTGCTGCATTGTGAGGAGAGCCTAGTGGCGACTAGACTTGTGATGTGATGCTGTGCGGTCTCGGCATGGTCATATGTACAACAGCAGAGCAGTGAGTGATGGTGAGAAGGTTGAGCTCTCAACAGCAGACTGGGAAATGCGAATACAGTATCCCTCTTCCGAGCTTTGTGAAAGTGTGGAGCAGCAGACCCTGAATCGATCGGGAGATGAATGCCTTTAGAAGATACCATTCGTACGAAAGAAAAGCCACCGCGATACGCCGCCGGACACGACATCCAACGTCGAATCGCTCGCTGCCACTGCGTTCTGCCAATGCCCGTCTGACCAACGTCGATTTCCATGCCATCTAGCATTGCGATGAAGGCGGTGACAGCGTGCCCCATAGACGCTTCGCTGCATCACAATTCAAGGGACAGTCTTGCTGCTAATTTGGTGTGAGTCAGGTGGACAGTCGTTTCGTTGCCAACGGAAGGTCGAGTCCGAGAGAGCGGCTCAGGGTGAATGGGAATGTTCGGAGTTGGTTCGGAATGATGAAATGATTCGATTTCCTGTTCGAGGCAGCGGAGCGCGTTGTTTTTGTGTGTGTTTCTTTCTTTCTTGAAATTTTGCCACACGCAAGTCACTCGCTCGCGCTGCTGCTGAGTGCCAAATTTGCATTCGATGGCAGTAGTTAAAGCAAGAGAGTTGTGTGATGCGCATAATCATTTCCAATACAAAACCCTGAAATATTTGATTTCTCTCGACACGAGCTTTCCTCTCCTTCCTTCCTTGCCTCGTTTGGTCAACTAACTTATCATCTCCTTTCTCTCTGCCAACAATGACGGCCACAACCGCATCCTCGTCCAAGATGCAGCTCTTCTCGGCAGACGACGTCGCCAAGCACAACATCAACACCGACTGCTGGGTCATCCACCGCGGCAAGGTCTACAACGTCACCGAGTTCGTCGAGGACCACCCGGGCGGAGACGACCTCATCCTCCGGTATGCCGGCAAGGACATGGGCGAGATCATGGACGACCCGGCGGAGCACTCGCACTCGGAATCGGCCTACGAGCTCCTCGAGGAGTATGTCATCGGCCGCTTGCCCACCAGCGAGGCTGAGATCGCGGCGCTCAACGAGCGCAGTGCCAAGGGTGGCTACTCGGGCAAGGACGACTCGATCATCATCACCGAAGATTTCCATCCGCAGGAGACGGACAACTCGTCCGACTACAACACGCACAAGTTCCTGGATCTCAACAAGGCGCTCATGCCGCAGATGCTGCGTGCCAACTTCAGCAAGCAGTTCTACCTCGAGCAGGTGCACTCGCCGCGCCACCTCAAGCAGCCCGCGCGCTTCTTTGATCAGGACTACCTCGAGGTGTTCACGCGCACCTCGTGGTATGTCGTGCCCATGGTGTGGCTGCCCATTGCCTCGGTCATCTTCTTCCGCTCCGCCACGCAGTTCGCCTCGAGCCTCGCCAAAGTGCCGCTCAACGCCGCCAACTGGTACGAGGCCGCCGCCAAGCCCACACAGTTCGACACGTCCGTGTGGTCCGTCGCGCTCACCCAGTCCGCCATCTGCTGGGCCGTAGGCGTCGTCATCTGGACCCTGCTCGAGTATTTCATCCACCGCTTCCTCTTCCACATCGACGACATGCTCCCAGACAGACCCATGTTCCTCACCCTGCACTTCCTGCTCCATGGTGTGCACCACTACCTGCCCATGGACAGGCTGCGCCTCGTCATGCCCCCGCTGCTCTTCTTCGTGCTCAGCTACCCCTTTACCCAGCTCGCACACGCGCTCTTTCCGAACGCCATTGCCAACGGTCTCATCAGCGGCGCATTCAGCATGTACGTCGTGTACGACTGCATGCACTACGCGCTCCACCACACAAAGCTGCCCCAGTACATGCGCGAGATGAAGAAGTATCACCTCGAGCACCACTACAAGAACTTCGAGCTGGGTTTCGGCGTCACGTCCAAGGTGTGGGACTACGTTTTCGGTACCCAGCTCTAGATCCTTCCTCTCGTTCCCTGTAAAAGTATCAATTGCTCCTCTTTCTTGATCTGGCTGCTTCATAGAGGCATGTTGTACATATGGTTTCAAAGCAAAAAGAACACTCCTTTCGCGCATCAGCGTGTGTCTGCGCTCGTTCGCGTTGAGGGATTTGTGCAACGTCATTCCGTATGTGATTGGCTGCTCTTCTCTACTCGACCAAGTTCTGCACAGTCTGAACCGCCGTCGTAGGACCAACGACACTCAACCTTAGCCGCACATTCTGCACCGTGGGCGCCGGAAGCATGCCCAGACACGTCGCCAGCTCCGGTCCGTGTCGCGCCTCGACGCGCAGCACCGCATCCCAGTTGCCCCCATGACTGGCGTGCACCGAGAGCACATCGACGTTGTACGCGCCGCCCGCCGCGCCCATCGTCGCCGTCTGCGCTGTGTGTACGAGTTCGAGCACGAACGTCGGGAGGATCGTCGGCAGGGTGGAGGTGGACGGGGAGGGCGAGAGACGCAGGCCGAGGTAGCGCCACTCGGAGGGCTTCATACCTTTGCGCACGTAGCGTTCGGTTGAGGGTGGACGTTCAGGCTGGGAAGGCTTGTCTGCATGAGGAAGAGGGAAGAATGGAGTCAGAATTGCATGTCCACGAGCATGTCTATACACAGTGTCGGAGAGGTACTAACTGTCTGTCTGGTCGGCGTTCGCTTCCACTGCTTTGGAGTCTGCATCTTCGTTGGTAGCCGCAATGCCCAGCGTTCCTGCTGCTGCTGCAGCTCCGGCTGCCCCAGCTCTAGATCCCTTTGCACCGCCACCGCTGGCCTGCTTCTTACTTTGGTTTCCGTTTCCCTGCGCTTTGCTCGAGCTTGTCACATCCGCTTTCCCTTCGCCGACAATCGAGTGCGCTTCGTCATCGCCCTCGGTATCCGCCGCAAACAGCGCCTCCATCGCAGGCGTGTACCCCTGGATCTTGCTAAACTGACTCAGCGGATACGTCACCATATCAAACGCCAGTGCAATCGGCACATTCTTGCCACCCTTCCCGCCCTGCTCGCCCAACGCAAACAACGACGACCGTGCCATCTTGGGGTAGCGCTGTGAAAAGTGCGTCAGCAGGATGTTGTGCGCGCCCATCTCGTGTCCGACGCGGATCGCCTCGCCAAACGTCGAGTGTCCCTTGCCAATGGCCATCTCGAGCTCGCCGTCTTCGAGCGTCGCTTCGTGGATGAGCAGCTTACAGTCCTTGCCCGCGGCGACGAGTTCGGGTGCGGGACGTGTGTCGCCAGAGTAGGCCACCGACCAGTTTTGCGTAGTGTGTCGGAGCACGAGGCCGTAGCAGTGCGAGCCGCGGTGGACCACGCGTGCCGTGTGAACGTGCGAGAGACCCGTGACTTGCTTGATGGCTTGCACGTGGGCTACGTGCTCGCGACGTGCTTGCTGGTACCCACGGCTGTCGCTGTTGCCATTTGCTGAAATGGTGGTATTGAGGCTCGCTCCTTCGGTGGAAGGGTTTGGGTCGACGCCGGCAGCGTGGTCGAGATGATCATTGAGGACGAGAACGACGTCCTCGTCCAACCCGAGCTTCTCGATCTGCTCGTACTCCTCGAGATAGTTGTGCACGAACCCTGTACCGATGAGGTAGAGCGGCTGATCCGGTCTCGGCTCAAGCCTGCGTCGCTCGAGCAGCAGACGGATAAGGCCTATGTGGTGGTCGGCATGGATGTGGCTGATGAACAGCACGCGCATCTCTCGGAGAATGTCGTCGACATCCTGCGACAGCAAGGATCCGCTCTCGGCGGCCGTACCGTCGCGTCGACAGCCAAACTTGCGACGAAGCAGTCCGTACGTCGATTCGCCAGCGTCGAGCAAGATGGTACCGGACGAAGGTGTTTGTATCAAGGTGGAAATGACGTTGCGGTATTTGCTGGGCGCTGCTGAGCCTGTTCCCAGCGTGGTCACGAGAATGTCCTTCTCTGGAGCGACTCCCGCCGATGAAGTCGCCGAATCCGACTGGATCTTCTTGACTACATCGAGATAGACCTGCCATGCCTGCTTGCGCGCTTCGCGAAGTCGGACATTGCGCACCGCGCCAGGTTCGTCAGTCCCGACGTCCACAGCGGCCTCGACGCCGTCTCTGGCATGTTTCTTGTTCTGTGCTTTGGCTTTTGCAAGCTGCTCGGACTGGCGTTCGGTCTCTTCGACGACGTCGAGTTCGAACGCAGCCAGCTTATCGGCTTGTTCTGACTGGACGGCAAAGTCGAAATCGGGTGCGCCGGACTCGAAGCGTTTGGGCTCGCCCCTTGGCTGGAGTGGGATGAGCTGGTCGGCTTCTGCTGCCACGAGCTTGAGTGGGAAGTGGTTAGCGGCGGCTGCCTTGCCGTTCGAGGCTGCTTTTGCCAAAGCAGACACGGACACTTTGGGCGCGAGCTGATACTGTGGAACCTTGAACATGACCTCGTCGAGCTTGGAGAGGCGGAGAGGGATGGTGGCGCTAGATGGGAACATGAGCTTGTTGGCGCAGACGTGGTGATTGGCGACAATGTGGTGGCAGTCGGGTCCATATCGACGCATCCATGCCTGGTAGCGTGCATCCTGGAGGACCTCGAACGGCACAGCATGGACGATGGCGTGGGGAGTGCGAGATTGTTCACGGTTGAGGTGGCGATTGGCGTCAGAAGTGTATGGCGAGAAGGCAGCTGCTACTCGGTCGCTGAGCAGATCATCGACGTAATCGACGGATGGCAGGTAGATGTGCAAGACAACTGCACCAGCACGTGAAGGACCCATGACGTCGGTCGACTTGACGGTGACTTGCTCGAGGTGGTTCCATGCGGCAGGCGGGGCCGCGTTTTTGGCATCGTTGGCCTTCCCCTTGCCGTTTGCATTCGCATTCGCGCCACGCTGAGCACTTCTCTGACTCTGGGTCCACCTCTTCCTCTCGTCTGGCGACATGCTGGACCAAGAGACGGGACGCTGGAATGTGACGTCTTCTCCCCTCGTCAAGGCCGCAAAGGAGGGACCGGGCGAAACACCAGCCTGTGTAGCTTTGACGGGGTCAAACTTGCCTCGCTGTGGATGAGCTTCGCAGACGAAGGCCAGCACCGGAGCCTGTCCTCCTTCGGCTGGATCGCTGCGGTTTGTCGACAGGTTGCGGGTATCAGTCTGCGGACGCGGTAGAAGGCGTGTGACAAAGGCGGGAGAAAGAGGGGGACGCCATGGCGAATGTGCTCGAGCTTGCGATGATGAAGTAGCTTGAGCCTGGTCGGCATCTTGCATTTCGACGTCGTCGATCGAGGAGACGAGTTGCCTTGATGCGCTCGTGTCCGGGACTGCTTCGGCTGCGACGTTCAATTGCTGCTGACGCTTGCGAAGGAGCGAGTCATTGAAGATGCTGTCGGAGATCAGCTGAATCCAAGCTCTGGCCTCTTCGCCTTCTAAGCCAGAAGGGTTGAAGTAAGGCCTTCGCCAAAGTTGATCTACTTTGTTGAGGACGGTCGTTGAGATGCCTGCCGAGCTAGTGGTCTCGATCTTTTGCTTTTTGGATACCCGTTGACTGGTACTGGCGGGGAAGAGGGAGACGGCATGGACAGAGAGGTTGTCGTCGGTGAAGAAGGGTGGTGCATTTGTTTCCGATGAGGCGACCGAGTTGGTGTTTGTATGCGAAGGACCAGCCTGTGCAGGGATCTCGTTGACGATGAGCTTCATGATGTCACGCTTCGCATAGGTGCGCATAGTGGCGAGGGCGTAGCGAAGGCCGTCGGGACCGTGCAGCGACTCTGTCGAACGTTGGCCATCAGCCATAGACATGAGCACGCCCGGCAGACCACCGATGGCCTCCCATCCTACACGAGAGACAAAGATGTTGGAGACGCGGCTCAGGTTGGCCTTGCGCTGGGTGGAGGAGCGAGATGTACCTTCGCCGACGTTGAAGAGATAGCGATCGGCGCCGAACTGGAGGATGACGGGTGGAAGCACATTGGTGTCGGAGGATGGCACGTGAAGCACACGTAGATCGGCGAGCATGTTCCTTTGAGGCGGCAGCGAGGCAGCGCTGGCGGCAGTGAGCGTACGAAAGCCGCACGTTGAGACTCGAAAGCTGAAGAGCGCCAAACCAGAGGAGGATGCGCTAGATACCGTCGTGATGCGGAGCCGTGAGCACCACATGCGTTTCCTATCGAGCCTTTGCCGGATTGCTCGCCATTCAGACCGAGGCCCTCGTGCCCGTGACCCTAAATCTGATGTGCGGTGGCGTGCTTGCAAAACGACGATGTCAGGGCAGGATCAAGATGATGAGGATGCGCTGATGTGGTCGAGAGGGAGAGAAAGGCTGTGTCGTTCTCACTTACAAAGTCACACTTCGAAGATCCTTCAAAAAGGTGACTTTATGGAAGACCTAGACCAAAAAAAAAAAAAAAAAATTGCGGAAATCGGACTAGGGCACCACAGCGCAGCTTCTTGTTCCTTTTTATTTTGGTTTTATTCTTATTTTTTAAATTTTGACTCTTCGGTGGGTCTCTGCTGAGAAATCACTGAGTGAAAGCAACCGATGCTGAAGGGTCCTGTTCAAAATCTTTCTGATGTGTCGCTGTCCTTGCGGTGACCAAGGCCGAGACAAGGGATTAGCGCAAGTTCGCATGCTCACTCAGTCGTCTCGCGTCGCTTCCGATGTCACGAGAATCAGAGAAGAAGCGCGATCTCGTTTCTCGTGGCAAATCAGCCTGTCGCGCGCGGAACAGCCGCATCCTTGCTCGTGAACAGTGTCGGATCAGCCGTTGCTGCTGGATCTGCTGAGTCGTCGGGTGTGAATTGCAGAAGTGGGTGTGCGGAGAGAGAGAGAGAGAGAGAGAGAGAGAGAGATATGAAAAGCAGACAAAGGGAAATGGCGCCCTAAGCTTGCCTTTGAATGCAGCGCTTTGACCCTTTGATCCGCCCTTCTCTCTCTCTCTCTCTCTCCACGCCTGCTTCTTGTCACTCGCCTCATCACCACCAACACCATCCACCTCTTCAAGCACTGCTCTTTCGTCACTTCACTCTAACTCTAGCAGAGCATATCCTATCGTACAAAAAAGTCTCTCCGCCATGTCTTGGTCCGCCGGCATCAAAAAGCCCTTTCCCGAAAAGGAGCACTCCCACCTCAAGCACAAGTCCATCTACAGATGTGGCCAGCGCCTCGATCCTTCCATCGTCTCTCCGGATGAAGTCATTCACGCAAACTGCTCTAGAAGCGTCTTTTCCAGCATCTTGCAATCAAATCTCTTCCAGAAGAGATCCAACGCAACCTTGCGTTCCCTCAAGAGACTCAAACGATCCGACGACCGTACCATGGCAAGCGACAACTTCTACCACTACGAATCCTTGCACGCATCCATTCTCGACACTTTCTACCTCTTGGACTATCAGGTCATGCCGCTCCAAGGCGACCCGCTCGCGCACTTCAAGCTCGTCAATCGCCTCGGCAAGGAAACACTCCCACGTCCGCCACTGCCCATCTTGATCTCGTCGCTACGCTTCGACATTTCCACGCTCTCCGAGCTGCTCCGCAGAGACATTTGCACCATCCTCGATCCCGCCAATGTCCTCGACCAATCAGCAGATACTCTCAAGCAACGCTTCAGAGTCATTCGCGCCGTACAGAACCTCTACGCAGAGCACTGCATCATCCTCGCTCCGCACGACGACGCCTTCTTTTGGCGCGACTGCAAGATCTGCGCCCGCTACGACCCCGAGATCATCCGCTTCTGCCGCGACCTCTACCATCTCTTGCTCAGGATTTTTCACGGCGAGCGAAACAAGCCCATCTCTTGTCGCTTCTTCACCCCGTTTCCCGAGATGTCCGACGCCGAAATGTCTGACCATGACGTGGCTTGATTCAAACCCACCAACGCTAAAGCCTTGGCGTGATGCAGACACACACGCTTTGCGCTCAACCTCGCTCACATGCTTGTCACCACCATCTTCCTCGATTCCGAAATGCTTCCCACGGCGGTCCCACCGACTCTGCCTGCAGTCTCCCACCGTTGTTGCTTGTCAAGTCACAGCCTTCATGTGACGAGCCAGAATCTTGTCAACGAGATTGTCTCCTTGGCTGGCTTCATCAGCTGCCCCTTCTTCCTCCAACGTCTGCCATGTCAGCTTCCCTCTTATGAAGAAGCGTGCGAGCTCCATGTTCTTCTTCTTCTTCTCCCTCACTTTCCTGCTCCCGTTCCCCTCACCTACTTTCCGCTCTCATCCAACACTAACCTCAGCCTTGCACTTTCCTGCCTTCATCCTGAGTCATGAAGATCAACTTCATCCGCACCTCCTTCGTCAATGGCCTCCTCGTCTTGACCTTACTCGTAGTGCTTCTCGGCAGCGTGCAGGCTCTTCCTGTCGGGAGTCCAAAGCGTCCGCAAGCAGCTGATCCAGCCGAAACCTCAAAGCGTCAACGAGTAGATGATCCAGACGCTCGTCTTGCCCACTTCCGTCAGGAGTATCGAGAGCTGTACAATATCGAACCAACCACTTCATGGGCTCCCGAAGTTCTCACGATTTATCCGGCAAGGGTCTCCAACAACGTCGAACTCTTGAGTGAACGACTGACCCTTCCTCATCCTGAGATACTCGGTAAGTAGCTCGACACCTTTTCCCCACTGTTTGGCGTGTGATGCTGTCAAGAGGCTCGTCGAACTCACACTCCATCCCAACCTTCCCTCAGGTTTCTATCCTCAAGTTGCATTCTCGCAGTTAAACAGAGAATTTTTTTAACCTCCTTGGCCGCCCTTTCCATCCCGAACGAATCGAAAGGCAGTCGCAGGACATGCGCGATCGACACTATTAATCCAGCAGGCTCGTGCAGATGATAGAAAAGCACAAGGCTGCGCTCGAGACCATGGTTGAACCGGAACTTATGCAGAGCAGTCTTTACTTGTACAAGAGTGTACGAGACCTCGCTTTACTTGCAAAGGACATGCCGCCCGCTCATCCCCTTTGAATGCATCGTCAGGCAGCTCCACAGCTTATTTTGGCGCCGCCTATATACGCACACACACACACACACACACACACATCCCTCTAGCGAAAACAAGTCATGTCAAGTCGATAAAAAAGTATGTGAATTAATGTTGATGTTCCCACAAGATCACAAACAGCAGCGGTTGATCAGCAAAGGTCTCGCAGATCGCTTCCAGCGCCCATTCCAAAGTAGAAGCTGTTGGAACGCGCTCGACTCGATGGCGTCCGTTTGTTGTCCTTGATCGCTGCATCCGCCAGCCCACCAGCAGTTTTCGAGCTGGATTGCATGTGACGGGCACCACGAGTGTGAAGGTGGACAGAACCATCCCGGCGAGGCTCTCCCCATCGACGGATGCTGATGTCGGAATCGCTCGAGGTCCAGGGCGAGTCCGGAGCAGCATCGGTATGGTCAGCTTCGGCAGGTACCATCGCAAATTGGCTGCGTACAGCGCCGAGCAAGATGGAGCGCTGCTTTCGGATGACACGTCCGGTTATTTCTGTGTTGCCGAGGCTAGTCGAGGGGTCGGCTTGGAAGCTTCGATGAGCGCTGATCGAGGGCAGTTGAGCGATGGCCTGCGAGTCGGCAGGAATGGCAGAGGCAGCTTGCTTGGCTTGTTGTCGCTCTGCACGTCGCTGCTCGCGCTTGGCGTCCTGCTTGGCCTGCTTTTTGAGCTGCTTCTGGATCTGCGCCGCCGCCGCCTCTTCTTCCGCTATCCTCATCATTGCATCCTCTTCGGGCTCCTGCAACACATGTTGAACCGCATCCGTCTCTTCGAAAATGGCGTCGACCGTACTTGCTCCACAGCTCGTCAGCATCGCGCTCCGCGCCGTATCCGACAAGAGCGGTGCTCGAAAGGCGTAGTCCGAAGGCGCCGTCAACTCCGAGTAGACGCTCGGCTGAGAAAGCAAGCTCTCTTGGCGGCTTAGCAGGGCTCCGGCGCTGACCGATTGAGAACGAGTCGTGCGTGTGGTGCGACTTCGTTGACTGCCCCGAGAGCTGAGCGATAGCATCCTTCGTCGTCTCCAAGCCTCGCGCATCGCTGCATCCGCCTCGGCTTTGGCCTTGACTTTGGCAGCGTTGTCGGGCTTTGAAAATCGAGTTGGTTTCGGGATGGTGCTCGACTTGTCCAGCTGCGCAGCGAACGCCTCGTCAAAGACGGAAGAGACGACAGTGATTGCAGCCGAGCTCTGGCAGGCCGAAGGCAGAGCATCGTGGCTGGCTTTCTTTGCCATGCCCGTGCTGGCTGAGGGGCGGGCCATCTCTCGCTTCGGTCGGCTGGCGTTCTTGGCGCTGGACCGCAGTTGTTCCTTGGAGCTCGACGAGCGGAGCTTGGGCTTGCTGGAACGAGGCTCGGGAGCTGATGACTTGGGCTTGGCGCAGTCAGCGTCGGAAGCAAACGGATCGGCGCCTACGCTGCTCGCGGCCTCGTGCTCTTCCAACACTTTCAAGCCGTGTGTGGTGGACACCTTGCTCGGCTCCAGCCAGCTCTGAAGGTCTGTGGTGGCAAAGAATTGAGGTCGAATGCTGGGCGCGCGACTCACATTGACCTCTGCAGCGTCTCCATCGCTGCCATCCGGCTTGACTGAGGCTTGCTGCGCTTCAAGATCGACTGTGGCGGTGGTTGGAGCAAACAGTCGCGCTTTTCGCAACAATCGACGCTGTTGACGATCGTGCTCGGCCTGGTCGGCATCGACACGCTCGAGCAGACGCTCCGACTTGCCCGCGCCGCTCGTGCTGGTGCGCGCGTCGACGTGCGTCTCGGAGTTGGACGCCGCCAACGAGTCGGCAAGCGTGGTGGAAGTGTAGTCGCTGCGCAGACTGCCGTGCTTGGTGAGCCTGCGATCGGGTCGTGGCGACAGCGCCGTATATGGATCTGCGACCTCGCCCGCCTCGGTCACCTGGCCCAGCCAGCGTCCGATGCTGCCGAGCAGTCTGGTGCGTCGATCGCCTTCCAGCACGGGGAAGGGAAGCAGCGTGCCACGGCTGGGCTCGATCACCTTGGGCAGGCGTTCCGGCGCCATCGATGTGCGGACGACGACGGCTACGTTGGGACCTGGGAGCAAAGACGGTTGAGATGCCTTTCTCGACCATACAGCCCCCACTCCTGCGAGGCCAGGGGTGAACTCGAGTTGAGCCTTGCTGATCACTGGCGAGGGCACTAACACCGGCTGGACTCGTGGGAAGGTGTGCAAGTGGGAAAGAGGCAGAAGCTTGCCGTTGTCCTCCAGCGCCGACGCATCGCCCTCCTCCTCCTCGGTCGTCCAGTCGACCGCCATCCTCGCCTCTGTCCGCCTCAGCCGCCGTGCCATCGGCAGCTCTCGATCCTTGGCGCCAATCGTCCCCTCAAAATCGCTATCCAGGTACGGCTGCATATCGTGATACCGCTTGCGCGTCGCACGCTGCCGCGACGCCGTCGTCGCCGCATTGCGCAGCGTCACCGGCAGCATGTTGAGCACAGCACGGTTGGCAGCGCCACCCAGACTCGCCATGCGAGACGCCGGCTGCGGCGGCTTGGCCTGGAACGGATACGGCAGCTGCGCAGCCGCTGCAGGGAGGTCGGATGACTGGTGGTGTCGCTGCACGAGACGGTCGATGAAGCTCGGCTGGCGCTCGATGGAGGTAGGCCAGGTAAAGCCGCCCACGTCGCAGTCGGCAAGTTCTTGCCTCGCGGCGCCGTAATTGCCGCCGCCTCGTGTGGCGATGGAGGCGGGCTCTGGTGGCTGGATGGCGGCAGCAAGGGGAGGGTCGAACAGCGTCCATCCTTTGCCGTTCCAGGTGCTGCGCAGAGCATCGTTGCTCTTGTTGTCGGTGTAGCTCAACACTGGCACATCGCGACCGAGTTGACCGTCCTGGGCTGTCCCATTGAAGAGAAGATCGATCTTGGCGTCCTTACCACGCACATCGTCGTCGCCAGTGACAGTGACGCTGTCGAACGAGTCGCGCGCCTCTGTCTTATTGCCTAAATCTCGGGAGACATCTGCTGAGGGGCTCCACGTAGATCGGTCCAGTTTGCGCTTGCGCCTAGCTCGACGCTCGCTTGCACAGCAGGCGAGACGCAGGAGCCAGGCGAGCCCCACCGAGAGCGTGGCTGTGACTATGACGGCGCCGACGACAATGCACAGGATGAGCGGCGTGTTGTGGTGCAGCGTCGCGATCGGGTTCGTCACCGCGGTGGATGTGGGTGAAGCGGTGCTGGCAGGGGAAGAGGTGGCTGAGGAGGCGGCTGAAGAGGCGGCGGCTGTGGAGCTTGGCACCATTAGGCCAGGAATGAAAGGTGTGTCGGATGGATTGGCGCGTGCGGCAAGGAGCATGGTGTCAACCTGCCTCTGCTTGCCCTTCCAAGCGGGGTGCTGGTCGAGATCGAGGCTATGCTGAGGGCTTGATGCGGCGCGGTCATCAGAGGTGGCCTTCTTCTTGGCCTTGCTCTTGCGCTGCTTCGGTGAGTTCGATGACGTCCGTACCTTGTTGGTCGGCTTTGCATTGAAACGAGGCATAGTTTCTTGCGGCGTGTCGAAGCGGCCTGCTGGATCCTGCCTTGGGAACAAACGACTTTCCCGAAGTCGTATCAACGTTAAAAGTTATCAATAATCGTAATGAAAGGAAGTGTTGAAAGAAGCAAGAACGCTGTCCTCGCTGTCGCAGAAGTAAGAAAGAGATGGAAGAAACAGAAACTGGTGAAGAAAGGCACCGGGCCTTGGATGAAGGAAGAAGGGAAGGAAGAAGGAGTGGGACGGCGAGCTTACTTCTGACAATGAGCACACGTTCTTCCGCCAAGCACCTGTCGTGATACGCTTCTTTGCTTTGTTGCTTCGCTCTCACTCCTACCTGATGGAAGCTTCCATAGCCGGCGAAGACGAGCGAGTCTACTCGAACGTGCGGAGTAGATTCTACTGGATAAGACGACTGGCGGGTGCATCATCCGCAGCCAAAAGCGGCAAGCCACCAGCATGCATTGTCGTCTCATAGAGTTGAGCACTGACACCAAGCCGCATTTGCAGCCACGAACGGGCTTTCTTTGACCAGTAGGAGGAGCAGAGCAACCCAGAGCAGAGCATAGCAGTGATCTGCAGGAGAGAGAGAGGAGAAGGTGCAGGTGCATTTGGACGAGACATGTCGAATTCGTTGTTTGACAGCTTTATTAGGGACGGTCAACGTCGCGCTTTAGGGCACTTTAGGGCACTTTAGGCTAAAGCACTTTAGTACTAAAGCAAATTTGGCAGGCAAAAACTTTAGATCAGTAAAGCACCATCCAAGACACTTTACGCTAAAGAACTTGGCAAAAAAATCCTTTTTTCCAACTTTTTGGTTCTCAATTGGTGTTATGAGAGGATCATCCTCCAAGCTAAAGTGACCACAAAAAAAACAGGTTTTACTGAGCAACCCCATTCACTTTAGATTAAGTGCTTTTGTCACTCGCATCTCGTTGACCATCCCTATTATATTATAGATCCAAAAAGGCTGAGTTTGTTGGGGCAACGCTTCGACCAACTCGACGCGCCTCAGCTGCTCAGCTGCTCAGCTCAACAAGACTCAATCAACACTCCCACTCATCTCGCACTCGCAGCGAGTGCGAAGCTCCTTGCTCGTGCGGAACCATCAACGAGCTTAGCCTTTCCGCTCGCTCGAGCACGCATCACGCACCATGGCGGACCTCACAACTTACTTGGTTCTGGCGATGGTCATCCTACCTCCTATCCTTCGCCAAGCACAGCGTCTCGCGCTTTCCGTTCGCTCAGCTCGTCGAAGCGATCCGACACCGAAGCCCTTGTCACGAGCTCGATTGACTCCCTTTGCCACGCCCTTCTCTGCCAGTGTGACGATCGTGGCATCCCTCTTAGTCGTCATCAGCATCCGCAACCTTATTCCTGCCCGATATGGTTTCGACATTCTCATCCCAGCCTCAGCGATCCATAATTTCCGCCGGACCATGTCTGCACTCTACACCGCGCCCACCGTTTTGCCCTCAAGTCAAGCAGCCGACAACGTCCCTCTGCACATCGAGGCCTTCCGCGGCGGGTACAAGCCCGATCTCTTCCTTGCATACAAGGCTCCCATCACCATACCGACCACCACGCTTCGTGATCTCATCAACCAGACGCCATCACTGCTCCCCATCCGTCTCCTCACACACTCCAAGCAGGCGGAGCTGCAGGCGCTCATCTCCAGACTTTCGAGCTACGAGGGCAGGCGCATGTATCTCCTGCTCGGACCTAGACCTCTGCTCGACTGCACGTTCTGCAAGACGGCCAACGACTATTTCTGGTACTCGGTTCCGTTTCTCTTTGGAACCTATGCTTGGCGTGTCTTGGCGCTGGGCCTGCTAACTACGCATCCGCACGATCCGTTGGCCGTCGCGATCCGGCAGGCTGCATCCCTGCTCCATCTACCAAGACGCTCGTCAACACAGGCTCCGGACTCGAATCCAACTGCGACAACATACGAGGCGGATCGAAGCAGCTGGAGGATTTCCTCGCTGTCGGTGCTCCTCGCGATGCTCGCTGTCGAGCTGCTCATCATGTTTGAGTTCGGTCAGGTCACGGCTGGAGTTTCTCGGCTCAACCATTGGCACACGAACTTACACATCTTCCGCCAGCTCGCCCTCTTGGCACTCGTTGTCCTCGTCTTTGCGTTCCCAACACCTAAGGTGCCGAGCAGCTTCGATCAGAGCGTTGCCCACCTCGCCTCGACTCAGCAGAGCCTGCAGGATCTGATGCACGTCTCGGAGCTCGTCGACGTCACGCACAGCGTGGTGCTCCAAGACGCTCAGTTGCTCCAATTGACGAAACAGTGGAACAGCACCCACGGCCAACAGCTAGAATTCGGCATAGGTTCCCAGAGAGTCGACGACATCATCCGGCTTGCCAAGGCTCGCGGCGGACAAGCAGCGAGCGTTGCGATCGATCAGGCGCGAGCGGGCATTCGCAGAGTCACCCGTCATTGGTGGCAACGCAGCGAGCTTATCAATCGACACCTGCAACAGCAACAAGCCGACGCCACATTGGCATCCGAGTCTCGACGGCATCCAGCTACACAGTCCTCTCCTGCATCGTGAAACCGAGTGGCGCTCTGTTTGCTTTTGTGTCACCAACCTAATCAAGCCACTCTATCCGAGCCTGAAGCTCAGACGATCCAAGCTTTCGGCCTGAGGTTTCTGTTTCTGCGACCACTTGAGCAAATCGGCGAGTTGGACGGCACTCATGCCTCCTTTTGCTTCCTCTCGCGATGCTCGCTACTAGTCAGCGTTGTAGAACCCGAACCGTTGGGCCCGCTGCTGCTGCTGCTGCTGCTGCTGCCATGAGCCTAGTTTCACCCATTGTGCGATGGCAACATTTGGTCCAATGAAGATGCATTCTGCAATCTTGGCTTCTTGCCGGACAAGGGCATGCATGAGTATCAGATGGTTCTCTCATCGAAGAAGGCCTAGGCATCCTTCACCTTTAACTTCCCGACCAGTTGCCTTTCAGATGCCGAGATCCGCCTTGCATCGCCTTTGCAAAATCGGACGATTGCCGTCCCAGAACAAGGCAGAGACTCGTCGTTGTCTTCTCGTAAGACACCTGTGACACGCCTGGTTGAGATGCATGGATGCTGTAAGATTGCGATTGATTATGCAGACGTGAGGAAAAGCTAGCTGTGCAGCTAGGGATATATAATGGATACATGCGAAACAAAGGAGACTGAGACTAGGTCTGCTGATGGGTGGTCCCGGATCCGACTACGGAGGCGAGGAACCTTTTGGAAACCTTTTGGAAAGTGAAGGCAGTGTCGCTTCTACATACTACGCAACAGCTGCCGGCGTCGGTGTCGGTTGCGCCTGGGCTTGCGCCGCGGCCGCAGCGGACTTGTCCTTAGCCTCGTCCTTGCGCGCCAGCTCTGCCTCGCGCAGCTTCTTCTCGGCGAGGTTCTTCATCTTGAAGTAGTCCTTGTGGAGGCCGCACTCGGTCTTGCCGGCCTTGTCCTTCCACCTGCCGGCGCGCTCGCCCGAGTCGCCCGAGCCGGGGAGCGCGGTCGAGTGCCAGTCGCCGATCGACTTGTATCCGAGATCGAGCAGCTCGTTGTACGGCACGGCGTTCGCTTTGGCATACGCGTCGACCTGCGCAAAGGACCAGTTCATGAGCGCATTCACCTTGACAAGACCCGTCTCGTCCACCTCGACCGCCTTCAACGACGCCCGATCGGCGCCTTGCGAGCGGCGGCGGCCCGTGAACACCGCCCTCACGCGCAGCTCCTCATACGCCCGGCGCGCGGGCTCGACTTTGACGAGGTAGTCGTACGTGTCCTCGTCGCGCTCCCACAGCTGCGCACCCCACTTGTCCTCAAACTCGCGCACAGTGTTGGTACCCGGCGGATAGTACACATGCATATCGGCGTTGTAGTGCTTGGCCGCCTTGTGCGCCAGATCCAGCGTCTGCGGGAAATGGTACAGCGTGTCGACAAAGATCAGCGGGACGAGGTGCTTAGCAGGCTGACCTGTCTTGGCAGCGCGCTGCTCGCTAATGCGCGAAATCATGTCGACGGTGATGCAGCCCGTGATGCCGAACGCAGTGGTCTGGTAGAGCCCGGGAAGGTGGTCGATGGCCCACTCGATGATCTCGACGGGGTCGGCCTCGCCGAGCTTGCGGTTGATGGCTTCGAGGTTGTTGATCACGTGGCGGATCTGCGCCTCCTCTTCGGCCTGTTTCGAGGATTGCGCGATGGAGGTGGAGAGCGTCATGGTGATGGAGGTGTGTGTGTGTGTGTGTGAAGGTTGTATGGAGGTGTCCCCGGTGGTGTTGGCGGAGTAAGCTGAGTAAAGGGAACCTTGTTGCTATATAAGAGCTGGCTGGGAAGCTGAGTGCGGTTGTGGGAACGGTGACGGTCTACGTGGGTGATGGTTGAGAGGGAGGATGGGAGCAAGGACCAACACGACTCAAGCGACCCACCATCCGACCTCGGAGACTCGGGAAGAGGGCGACGAATCTTGTCATCAGTCATGGGCTTGGCCTGTTCGGGGATAGGCAAGCGAGAGCAGGAAGATTTGACGCTGTTTTGTTTGCACAACCGGAACGGGGCAGCGGTTACTTGTAGCAAGCAGCAAGAAGAAAAAATTTCTCGAGCACAGCACGGCGCTGCTTTCTTGTCGTTCGACACAAGCAGCGACTCGGCACACTTGTTCGGCCGCTCATCGCCGTCGCCTCATGCTTCATCACTGCAGCCTCTCAGGCCCAAGAGAACGAGACCCAAGAGAAAGCCATAAAGCTGAATGAGCAGGGGAGACACACCAGCAAAGTCAGCGGGCGGGGGAGCGGGCCAAAGTGCACTTGTTCTTCTCGATGATGTTGATCATTCCTGTCGATCGACACTGGTTTTCGGCAGAGCAGCGCAGCAGCAGCAGGCCAAGGCGGGGGTTACTCTTCGATTGATTCGCTGCTGCCCGCGGAGTGGAAAACTTTGGCACAAATGGACGCAGCGAGCGAGTTGTTTGATGTAAGCTGTCACGTCAAACAGCGAAACGATGGCGTGCTCTGAATTTCCAATTGCCTGGTTGTCTTGTCGTGCGGGATCGGTTTGCCGCAAAGAATAAATCGGGAGATATGACGATCTGGGACATCAAAAAGTGCCTCTTCTCGACGCGTCTCGAGTGTTGCTTTTCTTGAAAAAAAGTCGAATCCCAAAGTAAGTGTGTGTGTGTGTTTTTTTTTTTTTTTTTTTTTTTTTTTCTCGCCTGCTGCCAACACAAGCAGTCACACATCGCAATGCCAGACCATTGTGTGCCAAAAAGAACAGTAGAGAGTGCTCCATGATGTCGGCGTGACAAGCCTGGCGATAAGCTTTAAACACCAGCCATGAAAGCCACCGCGGGCGAGACTTTCCACCTCGACTTTGGGGAGGGAGCGGCTTCTATTGTGCGGCTGAGACATAACCTTGCTTTTGGTTCTTGCTGTGTCGGAGACTGGAAGTGCATTCTTTGACCTCCCTCGGCTTGGGGCCTGCACTAAGCTTAGCATTGTGTGAAGCACGAGTCGACTGCAGGAAAAAGAAAAGGGCGCTTGTCGAAACAGCGCTTGTTGAGAAGGCTTGACTTGCTTGTGCGGCCATGTGCCTTCTCTCTGCTCTCGCTCTCTGGCAAAATGGCGGCCGTTTTCCAGCGCATTTGAGAGCACGCAGTCCACAGCTGGACAGATTGGCATCCATGCTACAGCTATCTCTTGCTACAGTATCTCTTGGCATCAGATTCGACCTTGCTGTGCTTCCTGCTGTAAAGTTAGCTGCGACAGGTTAGATCACTAGATAAAGCGAGCAGTACAACCAAGTTCAAAGTTAGCCGCCTCTTGAGTCTATGAATGCTTGTTTTTGGTGCTCTTGCTGCTTTTGCTGCTCTTGCTGCTCTTGCTGCTCTTGCTGCTCTTGCTGCACCTCGAGTCGGACCCTGCAAACGTCTCCGAGGCCAAAAAAAAACCAAAAAGCCGTTTCAAAGTGTTGTTCCTTTCCTCCCTCTCTCTCTTTCCCTCTTACTGCTCTTGCTGGCATTGACACTTGCCGCCTCCACCACAACAGCAACCTCCGCAACCAATCGCATGTCGAGCTGGCCATGGACAGCCCCTCAGTGACTAGGTTGTCGGATCGCCACCGTCTCTGCCATCCACCACTCCCTCCATCCTCAACCACCATCACTACCAGTGGCCCCGATTCCTCGCTCCCTTCCATTGGCGCCAGTAGCAGTGGCAGTGGCAGTGGCAGCAACGCCAACTCCCACGTTCGACAAGCAGCAGCACCATCTTCATCCTCGTCGTCCACCTCGCTTCGCAACAACAGATACCCGTTTTCAACCAACAACGACGCCGACCACACCAACTCCGCAGACTCGCGCTTCGATAGTCTCCAGGACCTCCTCGAACGAGCAGGCTACAAGGAGACGCGCGTCGTCACCCCCGATCGCCAATCGCTCGCAGGCATGTTTGCCAAAAAGCACTCCACTCCGCCACGCAAGCCCAGGCCCGTCGATGATTTCTCGTCAGATTCACCCTCGTTGGCGGCAAGCGAGCTGAGGAGGGCGATCCAGAAGAGCGCCGCAGCGGCTGGTCGATCCACACCTAAGGCGGCGGCCACGAGCAAGAGCTTGCCATCGCGCAACTACAAGCTGGCCAGTCGCGATGATCACGGCTCTGCTCCGCCACTGCCTAACGCGCAAGCTTCATCATCAAGCTGGTTCTCCAACCTTTGGCTCTTTGGTCCGGGCACCATCTTCGACGATGCTGCCGCCAGCTCCAGCAAACCAGCTGACTCGCCCAAACACGACAAACTTCCGCCGCAGCAAGCCGACCTCGTCTCAACAGCATCCACAACTGCCACCGCATCCACATCCGCATCCACATCAACACGCCCCACACCCACAACCGCCAAGCGAACAGCAACCAACAATCCCGTCTGGACCGCCAGCGTAGCCTACAGGTCCGCCAAATCTCGCACCGCCCCGGTACGCAAAAGTGCAGCAGCCATCTCTGCGGACGTCCTCAGCAGCGATGCAGCCGCACAAGAGGCGTGGAAGGCGTTGCATAATGGAGGAGCGAACAACGGCACGGCCAAGCGACGTCCTGGTCTTGTAGACGCCTTTTCGAGTCCGACGAAAAACTCGGCTGCGGGCAAGGCGAATGGCAGTCCGAGCCGGCAGCGGAAATGGCGGCAGGAGAGGGCGGTGTGGAGGGAGAGCTTGGGCGATTTGCAGGCCATGATGGATCAATCGCGTATGCGGCGAGAGGCGGCGGCGGCTGCATCTAGTGAACAGGTGGAGAGCAACGCATCCTCATCTACAAGTGGCGCCGGTGATGATACTTGCTCATCATCACGTGCGGACGACGCCAGCGCTGCACCGATCGCCACAAAGACCACGGACGACCCAGCCGTGGCCAAGCTGCTGTCTGGCCCAGCGCTGCCGTTCCTCTCCACCGACCCGGCCGTCGCGCCGCGCAACGCCTCGTGCACGCGACCCACGCACCTCAGCATGCGACGCATGAAGAGCGTCGAGGTGCTCTCCAAGATCATGCGCGAGCGACGCACCATCTCCGCCTCTCCTTCAACCTCGCCTCCGCCGCGCACCTCGTTCGAAGTCGACACGCACGCCGGACAGATCAGCCCCACGCTCAAGCGATCCACGCCGCCTCGCCTGACCGTCTCGTCGCCGCGCGGCATCTCGTCGCCCAAAGAGCTCGCGTTGGAGGGGCACGAGTTTGAGCCCACCTCGTGGTCGCCGGGCAAGTGCGAGGCGGTGATTGTATCCAACAGAAGAGTGGGGCGCAAGCCGCGTTCGAAGCTCAGGCATGTGTCGTCCGGGTCGGATCTGCGGTCTGCCGCGGCGGAGGAGGGGCTCAAGATCCGCAGGGGCCGCAGTAAGGGCCGAATAGGCGCGGCCGGCGAGGGGGCGGCACGCGCGCCGGTGGCTGCGCTCATCCGCGACTCTGTCGGCACGCTCTCGCGCGGGAGCAAGGTCGCAGCGCTACGCAACAATGTGCGTGTCTTCGATGACGATGACGAACAGCAGCGAGTGGACGAGTCGCCGACGCGCCGGCGGTCGGAGCGGGTGCTGGTGCTCTCGCACGCCTCGAACCGCCCCGCACCCAAGGCGGACGAGGACGAAGACGACATCTTCAGACCGACAACGCTCAAGAAGAAGGACTTTACCGCACGCATCACGCGCACCAGCAAGATCATGCGCCTCATCGAGGAGGCCGAGAACATCCCCTCGATCGCCTCGATCATCAACACTAAACAAGCGGCGCCGCGACCCATTGCGCCGTCTCGCTCTAGCGGTGACAGTGAGGGTGGCGGCGCGCTCTCGAGCTCGCTCAGCCGCAAGAGCCGCGAACGCATGCATACCATCACACGCGTGTTGGGCCAGAAACAACCCGTTGCATCCTGAAAGAATCGCATTTTTATATATATATATATATATATATTTTTTCATACCAGACACTTCACTCATGTTACCCCCGGACCCTCGTACGCTCCTTTTGCAATGTCTCGACTTGATTCGCACCTCACAACTGCCTCATTCACGCTTGTGCACCGAGACATTTCGCACGCTCAGACCACTTTTCAGGGATGTTCGGTTTCGCACATACTCGTTTGAGTGAGAATCCATGAGCAAAAACCAAAAGTGTCCATTCAAGAAAGAATCCACAATGAAAAAGCAAACGCGCATCAGCACAGCTCGGGGTAGACCTTCTTGGTACGACCGACGATCTTCTTGACGTCCTGGGACCTGGCCCTGGTGGTGATGAGCAGCGCGTCGGGGGTGTCGACCACGACGACGTCGTCGACACCGAGACACGCGATGGGCCTGCCCGCCGCCGGGATAATCAAACCACCGGCCTGGCTCTCGGTCACGACCAAGCGCGAGTCACCCAGGATCCTCGGCTCGCCCTCCTCGGCCGGAATGAGATCCGCCAGCGAGGCGAAGTCACCCACATCGTCCCAGCCGAACGTCGCGGGCACGACGGCCACCTTGCCGACCTTGGACGCAGGCTCGGCCACCGCATGGTCGATCGCGATCTTGGGCAGCGTCGGCCAGACCTCGGCCATGACGGTATCGCGCGCATCCGAGTCCCACGCCGCCGCAATGCGCGTCAAACCCTCGTGCAGCTCCGGCACGGTCTCCTTGAGCAGATCCAGCAACACTTTGGCTTGAACGACAAACATACCGCCATTCCATCGATAGTCACCCGTCGACAGGTACGCCGATGCAGTGCGCGCGTCGGGCTTCTCCTTGAACTCGGTCACGCGGCGCGCGTTGGGCGCATCGCTCACACTCAGCTTCTCGCCAAGCTTAATGTACCCGAACCCGGTCGACGGGTGCGAGGGCGCGATACCAATCGTCACGAGGTAGCCCGCTTTAGCCGTCGCTACCGCCTCGGTGACTGCGGACTCGAACGCATCGCGACCCGAAATGATGTGGTCGGCGGCGAACGAGCCCAAAACCGCTTCGGGGTCGCGCTCGAGCAGCACCGCCGCCGCCAGACCGATCGCAGCCATCGACTCCTTGGGCGACGGCTCGGCGAGCACATTGGCGTGCTCCAACTGCGGCAGCTGCGCCGACACACCGTCGACGTGCAACTTGCCCGTGACGATCATCATCTGCGACTGACCCGCCAGGGGGAGGAGACGGTCCCACGTGCTCTGCAGCAGCGTGCGCCCGGATCCGGTGAGGTCGAGCAGGAACTTGGGGTAGGATTCACGCGAGAGCGGCCACAGGCGGGTTCCGGCACCGCCGGCGGGGACGACCGCCCACAGACCGAGCTTGGGCTCCTCGGCGAGCAAGGGAGCGGGCTGCTGCGCGGACGTGCCCATGGAGAGATGGGGTGCGTGGAGCATGTCCATGCTGCCGTTCTTGGGCGGCGACGAGGAACGGCGTTGGAGGCGCGGCATGAGACCAGGGCTCTTGAGCGCCGGCGACATGGTTCCCGGGGTGAACGAGCTGTAGAACGAGTTGCGGCGCGCCGTGGCTTCGTTCTTGCTCTCCATCTCGTCCATTCGGATGTGCAGGCGCGAGAGCTGCAGCGACAAAAGCAATTGAAGAACTACAAGTCAGCCTTGCATACTTGAAGGAACCCTGATTCGAGCGTCGAAAAACTCACCTCCTTCTGCATAGTCAGGATGCCCGAGAGCACCTGGTCGAGCGCATTCTGTTCCGAAACGTTACCCATTGTTGCTGGCGTTGTGGTGTTGCTAGTGTTGTGAACGTCGTCGGCACTGAGGTTGTGCAGCGCGTGTTCGTCGTTGGTAGCTCGAGCGGAGGGAGCGAGGCTGTTGGCGGCGCGGATGTCGATGGGCGTAGCGGCAGTGACTGTGAGGTTGGTGGGCGTGGTGGGCGACTGATCCGCGTTGGACGCTGATGAGGACGAGGAAGTTGGGATGCTGAGCAACGAGGGGACTTGAGGGAGGGACGAAGAGGTGGAGCGAGGAGAAGACATGGTTATATCGGTTGTTGATTGTGGTGGAAGAGGAGCGAGAGAGGAGGAAGAAGGAGGAGGAGGAGCAGTGCTGCTGCTGCCGTCGATCCTCCTGGCTGCTGACTGCTGGAAGGATTAAAAAAAAAAAAAAAAAAAAAAAAAAAAAAAAAGAAAAAAAAGGGTCCGGTTGAGTTCGGTTGAAGGTAAAAGCGGCGGCGGCGGCGCTGGTCTGGTCGGAGTGAGTGACACCACGGGAGAGTTGGTTTTCCTTTTGGTTTCAAGTAAGTGTGGCTCTCGTGTTTTGTCTTTGGCTGTGAATGACCGACCGAGACAAGCCGAAGTTGCGCTGCGGTGCGCTGGAGAAAAAGCGAGAAACGGCACACAAAACCCTCCTTTTTTTTTTTTTTTTTTTTTTTTTTTTTTTTTTTTTTTTTTTTTTTTTGTCCGCAGCGATCCGTCAAACCTTCCCAACACCATCTCGCACCGTTTCCGCACCTCTCAAACACGCACACGATGTCGGGCCGTCAAGGAGGCAAGGCCAAGCCGCTCAAGGCGCCCAAGAAGCAGAACAAGGAGCTCGACGAGGACGTGAGTTGGCATTGGCCCTAAAGCATGTCGAAGGAGTGTTGGTATGCTGACGCCGACGTTGTCTTTGTTTTTGTCGTGCGACGATGTGCGTTTGGATGCGAGTGCAGGACCTCGCGTTCCAGAAGAAGAAGAAGGAAGAGGAGGCTGCTAAGAAGGCGGCTATCGCCAAGATGACGGGTGGCAAGAAGAAGTAGCCTCGCTCGCTCCAGCGACGTTCTGGGCTTCGATCACCTTTCTCGGACGATACACACATATACTCTACATATCTACTCTCAACCAAGGGGATGAGGCTAGCCAGGTTTCGATCGAACTCGGATGTACCGCTTGTGTCAATGGGTGCGATGCTGCAGGACTTGCCTACGAGGTTTTTCTAGCGTCTGGGATGCAGTTTGGTGGTGAGCAGATGTGAAGGTAGACCTCGAATGCAGATCTGACCATCGTCGAGAAGGTCATGACCGGATTCGGCAAGGATCGACAGCCGCGGGAAGCTAAACTGCTCGTGCGTGATGCTGGGTTCGCTCTCACCGACACTGTGTCCATTGTTCTCATTGTTCTCCTTGTTCCTGTTTGTCTCAGCTGTTTCTCAGGTGAGGCCGACAAACTTGTGAGCTATCAGCTGAGAACAGCGGCTCTTCCTGTGCATCTGTGGGTTGCACTACTCGCTCGTCGTCTGACGCGAAAAGGTGTTGAGCTCGGACACAGAGCGCGTCTGTGCGTCTGTATCGCATCAACGCCGAGGATGCCGACCAAACGCTGCCCGCTGCCAAGAGCCCCCCCCCCCCCCCCCCCCCCCCCCCCCCCCCCCCCCCCCCCCCCCCCCAATGGTTCAGGATCGGGATCGTGAGGCCGATCTCTTTCAATCGATGGGCACAGCCGCGGTGAGCCTCCGAAAACAAAGCTCGATCTGTCGGAGAGTGTGATGATAGAGAGAGCGAAAGTTCGGTCCGCCCGATACCGAGCATCAGCTGTACAGCTCTATCGAAACCTGCGACCGGTCAACTTGTCTTTTGTTCTGCTGCAGCACAACAAAAGCGAGAGCAGGTTTCATTCCCGAACCTCGCGCTCAGACCCGATGAGTAGTTTCTTCATCGCGACCAAGCTGCTGCTGCCAGACGCCAATTGACAAGGATCGTGCGAGCATGTTTATTGCGTTTGGTTCTCCGCTGCAGGTTTAGAGACACTACAGTGACTGCATCTCGCCGGTCTGGACCGGGTCACACGATAAGGCTACACCCGCTTGTGACTCCGAAAGAGAAAGAGCGAGATGGAAGCTTGGCAACACAGTCCGAGGCAAGGTCGTGTGAGCATGGCCCTTGTTCATCTCTCTGACACTCAGTCGCTTGCATGCAATGAACAAAAAAGGGGGCCACCTTTCGATACAGAACAAACCAATTCCAGTTTCCGACCCTTAACCGAGCCTTCTCTGGCGGTTCTGCGGTGTCACTTCCAAGCGAAGTGTGAGTGAGAGAGAAAGAGAGCGATAAGCCACCTTGAAGGAAGGGGAAAAAAATAAATAATAATAAAATAAAATAAGACTTTCTGTGTGTGCTTTTTCAGTGAATTTATGCGAGAATTGAGAATTGATGCTCCACATTCCTCTTCTCTCACGCCATCACATCTCGAAAGCGCTCTTTTCGCTCATCTCGGTCAGACCTTTTTCTCTTCTTCTTCTTCTTCCTCTTACACCATCTCATCCTCCTCCCTAGCATCCCCGTCCATCACTCGTCTCCACCGCCTAGCCGCGCAATCGCCATACCTTGTCACCACCCTCAATCCATGGTCCAGCCTGCCCCTTCGAGCAACACCAACCACAATGGCAGCATTCCAACCTTGAACGCTCACTCCACCGGTGCCGGCGCTGCAGCCAGATCCATCGACTACGATCCAGCAGCGCAGGCACCCCATCACACGCTTCTTGGCG
This sequence comes from Sporisorium sorghi, assembly GCA_023212695.1. NCBI lineage: Eukaryota > Fungi > Basidiomycota > Ustilaginomycetes > Ustilaginales > Ustilaginaceae > Sporisorium > Sporisorium sorghi. Next base: position 18,061 of record JALCCG010000173.1, on the reverse strand, counting down.
ACAGCGACAGCGGCAGCGATGACGGCGACGACGACGATGCCAAGACGCTCCAAGTTGGTGACTCGGGCTATTCGTCCACCGATCTCAAGCACGGTATCTCGTCCCACACGGCGGGTGACCTGGAAGCCTCCAACCTACCCAACCCGCCGCGTGGCCCCACCGCGCACGCTGTCGATGACGACAATGACGACGAATACGAAACGCACGCCTCGCTGCTAGGCACTGCTGGCTTTGCCGATCGCCGCGGCACCGCCTCCCGTCTCGCTGCGCGCTCAGCTTTCTCTCGATTCTGGGAGATCGCGCGAGAGGCGCTGCCGACGCTCATTGTATCCGTGCTTTCGCTCATGTTCTCTGGCGAGCTCCTCGTCCATCTCGCACGCTGGCCCGTCTTCCAGAAAGTGGACAAGCTTTTCATCCTCATCCCCATCCTTCTCAACATGAAGGGCAACCTCGAGATGAACCTCTCGCTTCGCATGTCCACCTCGGCCAACATTGGTGAGCTCGACGTCAGAAGGACCAGGGAGACGCTCATCCGCGGCAACTTGGCGCTCTTGCAGGTGCAGGCCTTGATTGTGTCCATGTTTGCCGGTGTGCTCGCCTTTGTGTTGGGCGTCGTGACGCCGGATCCGCAGGTCGAGGCCCCTGCAGCGCCGATGCCGGTTACACCCACCACGCAGACACCCGAGAATGCGTTGATACAGAGCATCGTCAGAAGCGCCTTCTCCGCCGTCACCCTGCGCAATCGTCGTCGCTCGTTGCCTGGATCAGCTGCCGGCCAGGGTACATCATGGCTGCAGAAGCGACGCATCATCCACCACCATCCCAAGCCGCCCACGGACCCTGCACTGCGCCTTCGCAACGGATACTTTGAATTCGTCCTCGTCATCGCTACGGGAATGCTCTCGGCGTCGCTCTCGTCGGCGGTGCTCGGATCGTTCATGTGTGCACTCGTCGTCATTGCGCGGCGTGCTGGCGCCAACCCGGACAACATTGCTTCGCCGCTCGCTGCGTCGCTCGGCGATCTGACCACGCTCACGCTGCTCGGCTTGCTCGCTTCGTCGCTGGTGCATTTCGAGGGCACCTTTTTGGCTACGGTGATCCTTGCTGCTATGGCGGTGGCGTGCATTGCGTCGTTCATTGTTACCTACAGGAACGCATATGTCAGGGAGTTGCTGACGTCCGGGTGGGTGCCGCTGTTGATGGCCATGTTCATCTCGTCTGGTGCAGGGTTGGTGCTGGACAACTTCGTAGGCAAGTACGAGGGCTTTGCACTCCTCGCACCCGTCATCAGCGGCCTGCCTGGCGCGTGTGCCGCCATCTTTGCCTCGCGCATCACCACCGCCCTCCACTCGGGCAAAGGTTCGACGCTGCTGCGCGCCACCACTAAGGCCGGCAACGTCGGCGGCATTCGCGGCGTGTTGGCGTCAATCCGATCGGTGCTGCTCATCCCGCCGCTCGAGGGCTGGCTCGTGCCCATCAGCCTGCTCACCATGGGCGTGGGCATCAAGTCGGCGTTCATCTTGCTCATCCGCGCCTCGGCCCAGATGACGTTCGGCTGGATCTTTGCCCTCTCGTTCATCGTCGCTAGTGTGGCCGCCAATGTGTTTGCGCTGTATCTGGCGCATGTGATCTGCTTGGTGCTGTGGAGCAGGGACTACGATCCGGATATCTACTGCTTGCCGTTCGTTTCGTCGATCGTCGATGTTGTTGGGCAGAGTCTGTTGGTGCTGACGTTTACGCTGGCGACGGGATTGGGGGATCATATCACGGCGGCTGTCAATGCGGGTGCTGGCCATGGAGGCGTTTAGAAGGCCAACGCTGTGCTTCTTTTCCTTCGTTCTTTGTACTTTTAGTGTCCGGGGTTTCGCAATTGCATCTGTTCTGTTTTGTGTTGCTGTGTGTGCGTTGATGTCTGCTCTCTTGTGCGATCGAGACAGGGGGGGGGGGGTGAGACGGAATCGGCAAGTCAGGGCGCCATGGAGAGGAAGAGCAGCTGGGGAGATGGATCTAACAAAACTGAAAATTGGCTCGTTCTGCGGAAGTCGGAAAAGTGCGTTTGCGATGCTTTGACGTTCTTGGTCTTGGCTTTGTATTCTCATCAACCACCACCATACACCTGCTTTGCTGATCAACAGGGTCCAGGCACTCATACAGCCCGCAACAGACAGTATCAGAGGCTCGATCGGCACCCTTCTCGATAGGCGTGGACTCACGATTCGACAGCAGCACACTCTCGGTGCCGATACTTGCCCAGCTTCCACGATCCACTCTACACACCATGGCACCCGTAGCTGTCGAAGTCGAGCCCAAACTGGTGCCGGCATCGCCAGGCTCTCCCTCCTTAAAGCACAACGCCACAAATGAATCGCCACTCTCTTCACCATCACCCCTCACACCCACCGATCTGACCGCATCCACGTCAAAACGCACGCTCGAAGAGCAAGAAGACCTCGAAGCGCGCGCTTTGTTCCCCAACACTCCGCACCCGCCTCCCTTCAAAAAACGCGTATGGGCACCTACGCTTCACCTTACGCAACCGCCGCAGCCGCCGCAGCCCGACCCGCGCACCGTGCAGGAGATGGCTGCGCAGCAAGCCGCCACCGCTCTGGGGTACGAAGGGCGGCGGATTAAAAAGTTCATGCAGCGGCGCACGGTGGACTACTTTGGCGCGCTCTCGCTTCTCTCCACTCGGCGGCTGTTCGCGAGCACCACCCGACCCGATGGGCTGCGCGGGGGCGTGTACCCGAGCCCGCACGCGATCCCGTCCTTCCTGCTCCCCGCGGGCTACGCCAACCAAAGCACAAGCGTGCCCAAGCACCTGGTGCACACGAGCACCAACAAGATCCGCTGCCCCGTCAACGTGGTCAAGTGGATGCCCGACGGGCGTCGGCTGCTGACCGGCTCCACCTCGGGCGAGTTCACCCTGTGGAACGGACTCACGTTTAACTTTGAGACCATCATGCAGGCGCACGATTCGGCGGTGCGGGCCATGGCGTGGTCCAAATCGGGCACGTATCTGATCTCGGCCGATCAGAATGGGACGGTGAAGTATTTTCAGAGCAACTTGAACACGCTGCAGGCGTTTACGGCGCATGCGGACTCGGCGCGCGGGTTGGCGTTTGCGCCGGACGATAGCAAGTTCGCGTCGGGAGGGGACGATAGTCTGTTGAAGGTTTGGGATTTTGAGATGGCGAAGCAGATTCGGGAGCTGACGGGGCACGGGTGGGATGTGAAGTGTCTCGACTGGCACGCGAGCAAAGGTGTGCTGGTGAGCGGGAGCAAGGACAACCTCGTCAAGGTGTGGGATCCACGGTCTACGCCCGCAGGTACGTGCCTGGCGACGTTCCACAACCACAAGAACACCGTCCAAGCGTGCAAGTTTTCCCCTGACGGTCTACGCTTCGCCACCGCCTCGCGCGACATGACGGTGAAACTGTACGACCTGCGCATGATGGCCGAGCAAACGACGCTCAAAGGGCACACCAAGGAGGTGTGCTCGCTCGACTTCCACCCGCTGCACCACGACCTGCTCGTCTCCGGCGGCAGCGAGGGCGCGATGCTCTTCTGGGACCTCAGCGGCGCCACGGCCGAAGCGCTCAGCGGGGCCAACTGGGGCGAGGCGCGCATGGTCGGCGGCGGCGGCGACGGCATGGACGTCGGCGAAGGCCGCCGCGGAGATGACGCCCTTCTGCATCGCAACGACACCGCTCACGAGAGCAACGTGTGGAGTCTGGAATGGCACCCTTTCGGGCATATATTGTGCAGTGGGAGCAACGACCATATGACGCGCTTCTGGCAGCGCGCGCGTCCGGACGATGCGGTTGCGCATGCGGCGGGAGGAGCACGGGCAGGGTTCGACGTGGGCGCTGCAGGTGCGTCGTTCTTGGCCGGAGGTGGCGGTGGAGGGGACGATAGCTTCATCCCCGGCTTGGGCGGCGCGAAGAGCTTCATACCCACCACCAACACCAACGAGCAGAACACGGGTCCGGCGCACGACGACTTCGCTATCCCCGGCCTCGGGTTTGCTGGCGCGTCCGCTAACCAGCCGCACCCTCCGCCGCTGCAGGCGTATCCACCAGGTGGCGCGGGAGGCTTTACGCCAGGTACAGGCGCAAACGCCCCACTGCAGGGCGCGAACGCTCAGAACTACGGCTGGAACACACGCAACGGTGCGGCGCCGCAGACGGCGAGGCCCGGCGGGGCGTATGGCTCGTTTTACTAGTCACTCACTTGCGCTTGCAATGCAGCCTCGTTGCTTCCGTTCTCATGCACCTCCTCGCCTTGAATCACTTCCGCTCCCAACCTCATTCATCCTTTCGCTCACACACGCACTCAAACCACACATCGAGCAACCTCATCAACGAAACATTTGACTGACAAAACCAAAACACATGCAACAAAACACCTCTCCTCATCAACCCATCAACGCCCTCCACTCATCTTTCACCACCCACGGCGCATTGGGCTTCTTCTCCTTCCTCGCGTACGCCGTGATGCGCTCAGCAATAGCATTCTTGCTTGCCGACTTGCCGAGCTTGTCGAGCACTTCCTTGAGATCGTCCACGAGTCCGGCGCGGGTCTTTGTGCTGCCGTCGATGGCGCTGAGCAGCGCTGGGATGGCGTCCTCGCGCAGCTGGTGTTTGAACGTCGTAGCACCAGCTTCTTTCGCAGACGCGGGGGTGGGAGCCATCGAGTCGGATACCGCACCCGGGACGGCAGACGCATTAGCCTCGCCCCACAGCGCGGCTAGCACACCACCAGCGGGCAGCGCGGCTTTGCGCACCTTGGTCGGCGTGTCGAGCGCATCGTCCGCACCCGCAATCTCGACCGGCTCCGCTGAAGTAAACGTGAACGGGTTGAGTCCAAAACACGCATCGTTGAGCAGCTCGATGCGGTACGCCGAGAAAAGCTCGTACTCGCACGTGCCGAACTCGGCCTCCCAATGCGGACCTGTGGAAAAAGGCACGAGCTTGGCATCGAAGCGTCGACCCAGCAGCTTGACCTTCTTCTTCTTCTTGGGATGCAGCAGGTCGGTCGTCACTGGCGCCGGCGGCACAGGCAACCCTTTCGCATCCACCTCGACGATCTCGTCATCATCGACATCCATCGCAGCCAGCCTCTGTTGTTCCTCCTCCTCCTCCACCTCGAGATCATCGACGAGCCAGTCGTCCATCTCCGAGTCCTCATCGTCATCCATCACGCTGTCGTCCTCCTTCTCCTCGCCATCCTGCACATCTTCACCTTCAACCTGACCCATCTCCTCCCAATCCGCATCCGAGTCGTACGAGTAATCCAACGAAACCGGATCCTGCCCCAGCGGACACCGCGGGCCGATGAGGTTGGTCGACTTGGTCCACGTGCCGTACCATCCTGGACGACGGTCCGACTCGAACTGCAGCAGCTTGAGCTGCACCTTGTTGCGGTCCTGGAGCGCTTCGAGCGCCTTTTCGGCCTGCTCCTGGGCGTTGCCGCCGAGGACGTCGGATTCGGTGACGATGCGCTTGATCTCGCGTACCGAGACGGGCGGGTGGACTCCCTTGCGTCGACGAGCTGTGCCGGAAGCGCTTGCGCCCTTGAGTGTCGAAGCACGCGTGAGGAACTGCGAAAGCATCTGTTCGCGTGTCAGAATCTCTTGGCCCATCTGCAACTCCTTAGCAGCAGCAGCAGCACCAGCAGACGAGGCAAAGCGGTTGATCGGCGCAAGGTCCTTGTACTCGCACGGCAGAAAGGTACGGTCAAAGTCGGACATGCTCTCGGCAGCCTTGCCAGCTGCGCCGCTACTCGAAGCGACTGCAGCGCCGGTGCTCGACTTGGTTGGGCTCTTGGGAGCAGCCTTTTTGACGAACGAAGTGAAAAAGTTGGCTTGACGCTTCTTTTGCTCTTCGACTTTCTTGAGCTCGGCCTCTTTGGCCTCTTTGAGCTTTTGCTTCTCCAACTCCTTGGCCTCGCGCTCGAGTCGCTTTGCCTCCTTTTGCTTCAAACGTTCTGCTTTGGCGGCCTCCTTCTCTTCCTTCTCCTTTTGCTTTTCGGGCGAGAGCTCTGCAGGTTCCTTGGCTTTGCGCTTTTCTTTGGGCGAGGACGAGTTCGAGGGTGTCGATGCCTCAGCTGCGGCGGCAGAGCGCTTAGCAGAAGGCTGAGGTGTCGATGCAGACGAGGACGACTTGCGCTTATGCGAGGAGACGGGCGTAGAAGGTGCGGGCTTGTCATGCTCGGTGTCGGCGACGGAGCCATCGTCTAGATCGTCGTCGATGGCGATCGGCTGCGAGGCACTGGAGCCAGCAGCACTAGTCTTGGCCTTGTATGGAGTGGATGAAGACGAGGCACGCTTGTCCACAGCCACGGTGGCCGAGATCTTGGACTTTGTGGATTTGTCGAGCAATGCTTGCCTCTCTTCGTCCTTGAGATTGGTGAAGAGCTGCAGTGCCTGTGTTCGGGCTGCTTCGCGATCGCTGCGACGCTCGGCGAGCTTGTCGAGGAATTCGGCGGGGAGCATGGACTGGTCAGTCACCTCCCATCGCCACAGCTGAAGAGGCGCTGGCACAGCGGGCGCATCATCGGCAGTGGCAGCAGAAGAGTTGCTAGGGATGGCGCTGCTGTCGATACCGTAGTTGATGCGCTCGGCGACAGCGTTGATGGCGGCTTGGATGCTAGAGAGTGGCAACTTGTTCTTGGAGCTCGTCGAAGCTGCGGATGATTCGGAACCGCTCGAGCCAAGCTCTGCTTCGGGCATGAGCCTGCTTCGAATAGACTTGGCAAGTTCGAGCAGAGACTTGTCGCTCTCGTGGGCGAGTTTGGCAATGACATGGAGATGCTCGGCAGGGATCTCGTCGAGCTTTTCCTGGACATCGAGGAACTCTTGAAAATAAATGACAGCCTTGAGAACCGGCGCCATTCCGGTCCAATTGATAGCCTTCTGCTTGAGCACGAGTTTGCCATTCTTGAGTTCGACCAGTGGTGTGCTGGTGCTGCTACTGCTGAGCTTGGCTTTCTTTGCGGCGGGACCGGAAGGCGAAGAAGACGACGCTTGTGAGTTAGTCTTTGTAGGGGTCGCATCCGCTGCTGCGGGTTTGTTGACTTTTGAGCTGCTTCGATCCGCAGCGGATGAGACCATGGGACAGTTCTCTGCACCGCTCGAGGAAGCGTTTGTTCGCGACGACTGCGCCTTGCGCTTGAGGGTGTTGGTAGCCATGTTTCGATCGATGTTGATGTCGGAGTCAGAGAGCATGGCATCAAAGCACGATGAAGGCGATGGCGAAGGTGGCGGAACAAGAACGCTCATCGCTCAGCTGCGTATTAGCGGGTGGGCGTGTGCTGACTGTGCGTGAGAGAAGCCAGGCAGGAGGAGAAGAGGATGATTGGGAACGAGCGAGAGAGCGACGAGGTGCCTTGAATCTCCAAGTTTCGGCTTCCGAGCGACAGTTTGAGAGGTGCGATAAGTTATCGGATGCCACCGATGCGATTCGCTGGCTACGAGATGGGAAGCTCGAGGAGAGAATTACGCGAAAGAATCGGATGAACCGGCTTGGCACTGATCTTGAGCTCGAAGTCCGTTTAAAGATGAATGAATAATGCCCGAGAGAACGATGCTAGAAGAGACGATGAATGCGATGCTTGAAGAGGGACGTGACAGGAACGGTTGGAGGAGGTGACGATGAGATAGTTGACAGGAAGGAAGACAAGTGCTGAGTGCAAATCGACCAAGCCAGGACCTCGGCGCGTGTTGCTTGCCTCTTCCTCTCTGAGTGTCACATTTTTTCGCGTCACGCAAGCTGAGTGAGTAGCCACCAGAAGACCTCATTTCGGCACAACCGAGCCACTCGAGCCCTACACTCTCACACGCACGCCAAATGAGCTTCATCCTTGGCTGTGTCGATGCCGCGACGGCTTTGGCTCGCTCCTCTTCCAGATGCGACCATCGCCGCTGAGCTGAATTTCGAGCGTGCCTTTTGGACCCCTTTCTTCTCGCTCTCTCTCCCTCTTGCTGACTCTCGAAGACGCGGGCGAAAAAAGTGTTTCTTTACGCGTCGCGCGTTGAAGGTCGCAACTCCACACACCCAAAAAAAATCACTTGGCTACCCGTGCGAGATTGCGGTCTTCTCGAATTGCTCAGCGAAACGAACTCCAACCAACACCTCGCAAAGCTTGCTGCCGCACTTCCTCCATCCTCATCCTTCCATCAGCTTTCGTCGCTCACCATGTTCTTGCAACAGGCATCGAATGCCCACAATGCGGGTCAGGCTGCCCAAAAGGAGAAGCTCGCCAAGGAGAAGGCTGCCATGCGTCCATGGGTCGAAAAGTACCGCCCCAAGACGATTGACGACGTAGCCGCACAGGAACATACTGTCGCTGTCCTCAAAAAGACGCTCATGTCCAACAATCTGCCGCATATGCTCTTCTACGGACCTCCTGGTACGGGTAAAACGTCTACCATCCTCGCGCTCGCACGACAGCTGTTTGGACCCGAACTCATGAAGACGCGCGTGCTCGAGCTCAACGCCTCGGACGAGAGGGGTATCACCGTGGTCAGGGAAAAGATCAAGAACTTTGCCAAGTTGGCTGTCACCAACCCAAAGGAGGGCTTCCCGTGTCCACCGTTCAAGATTATCATCCTCGACGAGGCGGACAGCATGACGCAGGATGCGCAGAGTGCGTTGAGGCGAATCATGGAGCAGTACAGCAGGATCACGAGGTTCTGTCTGGTTTGCAACTATGTCACTCGGTGAGTAGCTTTCCTTTTCTCTAAACGGGATGACATGCAGCTTGCTGACGTCCATTTTCTTCGCTCTTCCTTTTCTTGGCCCCTCTCGACAGCATCATCGAGCCGCTCGCCTCGCGTTGCAGCAAGTTCCGCTTCCGTTCGCTCGACACCTCGTCCACCAAAACTCGACTCGAGATGATCGCCACTGCCGAATCCGTCTCGTTCAAAGACTCGACCGTCCTCGATACCCTGATCAGCACCTCGGACGGCGATCTGCGACGCGCCATCACCTACCTCCAATCCGCCTCGCGCCTCCACAGCATCGCCGGCGACGACAAGTCCTCCGTCACCTCGGATTCCATCGTCGAGATCGCAGGCGTAGTTGCCACCCGCGTCATCACCTCGCTCGCAGACGCTGTCGGCATCGAAGCGTTTGGTTCGGACGATGATGTCGAGATGGAAGCGGTTGGCGCTGCAGCAAAGAAGAGAGATGCGTTTGATCGAATCAAGGAGGAAGTGAGGATCATCACCAGGGAGGGATACTCGATCACCCAGCTGTTGGTGCAGCTGCACGACTATGTGATTGCGCATCCGACGCTGTTGGCCAAGATCAAGGCCAAGGCGGCGCTGCTGATGGCTGAGATGGACAAGTGCTTGACGGATGGTGCTGATGAGGAGCTGCAGCTGCTCAATCTGTGTCTTAAGCTGCAAGAGGTTGTGCAGACTGATGGCAAGGCACATGTCTAAGAGAGCCATCCCAGAACGTGTCTCTTTCCGTGTTCGTCGCAATCATGTACTTTTAGTCCACTCAATCAACGCACATTTTAAATAATTTGATAAAATCGAGGCGAGTCACTCATTCTTCTCATCGACTTTCTTCTTGACGTCCACCTCATCATCATCGTCATCGACACCATCATCACCAATTGCAGTCACTCGAAGCTCGAGAGGGTATAGAATCCTTTCTAAAGACTATCGACTCCTCAACCTCAGCCCTCGCATACGATGACATCCTCGCACACCGTCCCCGGAGCGGGACCTTCCACCATCCCCACCCCATCCTCCTCCTCCTCGTCCACCTCCAAAACCATCGTCATCAAGCTCGGCACCTCCTCCATCATCTCCGAAGAGACACAACTCCCCAAAATTGCCATCCTCAGCTCGCTCGTCGAGACGTGCCACAAGCTGCGCTCGCTCGGGCACCGCGTCGTAATCGTCTGCTCCGGCGCCATCGGCATGGGTCGCATCCGCATGCACATCAACGAGAAGCCCAAATCGCTCGGCGAACGACAGGCGCTCGCCGCGCTCGGCCAGCTCCGACTCATCGCGCTGTGGGACTCGCTGTTCGGTACGGTCGGCATCGACGTCGCGCAAGTCCTCCTCACGCGCAACGACATCGCCGATCGACCCCGCTACAACAATGCGCGCACGACGCTCAACACGCTCATCTCGGCGCCATTCAACGCGATCCCGATCGTCAATGAGAACGACACGGTGTCGGTGTCGGAATTGCGGTTTGGCGATAATGACACGTTGTCGGCGATTACGGCGGGGTTGGTGGATGCGGATTTCTTGTTTTTGTGTACCGATGTGGACGGGCTGTATACGGGGAATCCGCGGAGCGACGCCAGTGCGCGGCGGTTGGGGGTGGTGGAGGACGTGGCTGCGGCGCGGAAGGCCGTGTCCGTGGCGACGATGGGCTCGAGCTTCGGCACGGGTGGGATGCAGACCAAACTCATCGCCGCCGAGCTGGCTACAGCAGCAGGCGTCGCGACTGTGATCATCAATGGCGAGCACCCGGAGAACATGATCAAGGTCGTCGCCAAGGGCATCCCCATCGCTTCCAGTACAGCGGAGGAGGGCTCGCCGGCGCCGCTGCGGATGGACTCGCTCGCGTCGTCCGTGTCGTCACTCGCGTCCGAGGACAGGGAGCTCATCGGCTACCCGCCGCTCGACTCTCCGGCGCATACGATCTTCCTGCCCAAGCCCAACCCGCTATCGTCGCGGAAGTGGAGCATCCTGCATGCGCTCCACCCGGCGGGTGCGCTTATTATAGACGAGGGTGCGTTCAACAGGATTGCACGGACGGACTCGGGCGGGAGATTGCTCCCCGCGGGTGTGGTGGGTGTGGAGGGCAACTGGGAGCGCATGCAGGCCATTCGGTTGGTGGTGAGGCGGCGGATTTCCAAGTCGGTCCCGCACACGACGGGGCTCGAGCAGGGCGCGCCGTTGACGAACTCGACGCCGATCGCGCGCAGCTTGGGCCAGTATCTTTTGCGCACGGATTCAGAGTCGGCGGCGGTGTCTGGTACGAAGACGCCACCGGTCATCGACGCGCTCAGAAAGGACGTCACCGATGTGCCACCCGCAGTCGGCGCTCCATCAACCACAACGGCACCACCACCAGCGGTTACGCAAAACAGCGCCGGAGGTGGCGCAAGCACCGAAGACGCGGCGGACCAAGACTGGGAATGGCAGCTCATCGAAGTGGGTCGTGCCCTAGCCAATTACACTTCGATCGAGAGCGAGCGCATCAAGGGCCTGAAATCGTCGCAGATCTCGTCGACGCTAGGCTATGCGGATTCGGACTACGTCACGGACCAGGTGGCGCTGCACACGCTCTCGCTGCCCTCTCCCTATCCTTCTCAGTAGAACCCCTCTCCCACACACAGACACACACAATCGCATGCACAGCATCTCGAAAAGCACACATTTTCTTTTCAACCAAAGCCCAGCTACGACATGGTGGGCATATTCACACTAGCCCGCTCCGAAAGCTGAGCATCGTCCGAGCGCCACAGCGACGTCGAGGTCTTGAACGACGTATAGAAATTGAGCGCCGACTTGCCGTAGAATCCGATGTCGCCCATGACCGAGCCCTTGTTGCCGGACCACGCGAACATGGGCAGCGGCACGGGCACGGGCACATTGACGCCGAGCTGGCCCGCATTGACGGTCTTTTCAAACTTGCGTGCGGTGGCGCCGTTTGTCGTAAAAATGGCGGCGCCGTTGCCGTACTTGTTCTTGTTGATGTATTCGACGGCCTGGTCGAGCGTGTCGGCCTTGAGGACGACGAGGGTGGGGCCGAAGATCTCCTGGTCGTAAGCTTTCATGCCGGGGCCGGCCTCGACGACAGAGGGACCGACAAAGTTGCCGTTGGGGTACTCGGGGCATGTGAAGTCGCGGCCGTCGAGCAGGATCTTGCCGCCTTCCTGCTCGACGCTGCCGGTGAGCGAGCGGACGCGGTCTCGCGCCTGGGGCGAGATGAGCGGGCCCAGATCCGCGCCCTCCTCAAAGCCACCGGAGACCTTGAGCTGCTTGGCGCGCTCAACGAGCTCCGGCACCCACGACTGCGCCTCGCCCACCGCCACCACCACGGACAGCGCCATGCAGCGTTGTCCCGCAGCGCCGAACGCAGCACCGGCAATCGAGTTGAGCGCAAAGTTCTTGTTGGCATCCGGCATGAGAATCGCGTGGTTCTTGGCGCCCAAGTTGGCCTGGACGCGCTTGCCGTTGGCGGTGCCGCGGTTGTAGATGTGCGCACCCGCCTTGTCCGAGCCGACGAACGAAATCGCCTTGATGCGCGGATCGTCGCAGATGCCATTGACAATGTCCACCGCGCCATTGACGACGTTAAGCACGCCCTTGGGCATGCCGGCGCGCTCGCACAGCTCGGCGATGATCATCGACGCGCCGGGCACGCGCTCCGACGGCTTGAGCACCAGCGTGTTGCCCGTCACCGTGGCCATGGGAATCGACCAGAGCGGGATCATGGCGGGGAAGTTGAACGGCGCAATGGCCGCCGTGACACCGAGCGGTTCACGACGAGCGTACGTGTCCATGTCCTTGGACACCTCGATGCGCTCCTCCATCAGCGTGCTCGTGATGCCGCACGCCACCTCGACGACCTGCAGCCCACGCAGCACATCACCTTTAGCATCGGCAAATGTTTTGCCCTGCTCGAGCACGATGGCGTTGGCAATGTCGTCCATGTGATCGCGCAGCAGCGCCTGCAGCTTGAACATGACCTGCTGGCGGCTGAGCAGGCTCGTGTCCCTCCAAGCCGGAAAAGCCGCCTCGGCGTTGGCCACAGCCGCGTCGAACTCGGACGGCGTGGTGAGCGGGACTTTGGAGAGGAGCGCTTGCGTGGACGGGTCGTTGACGTCGAGCCAGGCCGAAGTGGACGAGTCGATGAATTTGCCGTCGACGTAGTTCTTGGTGGTGCCGCCGAGCATCGAGGTGCCCTGCCACTTGGACTCGACGTCCTTGGCGCGTGAGAGCGCGATCTGGCTGAGCTGCGCCTGCGCTGCACCTGCAGAAGCGGCGGCTGCGGGCTGTGCCAGTCGGAGAGCGGATGAAGTGGACAGGCATCGTGCCGCGTTGGGCGTGGTCCCGGTGATGGCCTTGGAAGAGGCGCGAAGGAGGCTGACTGAGCGCATGTTTGCAAGTCAGACTAGACGCCAGGGTGGTGATGATGGTGGATGATGGTGGTGGTGGGAGGAGGAAGAATGAGATCGGTGCTTTTGAAGGGATTGAAACGGAGAGTGCGTGTTGCTCTGTGCATCGACCGTCAACGGCAATAGGCTCACCCGGCAGACATGACGAGCGGGGTAATGACACTGCAGCAGCGCCGCTCTCTCTCTCTCTCTTTGCATCGGCCAATCAACTTTTCGGTCGTAAAGGTCGACCAATCCGAGCTGCTCTTCCACGCCGACTATCCGCAGTTTTACCGGCTTTTTTTCCTTTCCTTTTTTTTCTGCCATCTGCAGCCTCGCCACGATAAGGAGAGAGACCCGTGTCATAATTCCGATTTTCCTTGCGATTGCAGCTCTACTCTCTGCCCGATTGGCTGCCATTCCTCCTTCACCCCGATCCTGTCAGAAATTGACCGCTCAACTCGCCGACCTAAGGCCTTGCTTTGACAGCCAGGGCACCTCTCGACGATAACGAAGCGGAATGGACACGAACAGGCTGTCTAGATGTGATGGAGTTTGAGAAGCTTTTGAAATTGATGAACAGTCGATGCGGAGGAGATGCACGACGCTTGGGAGAGGCGACAGGAACAGAGCGACTTGGGGTGATCAGGCCCAAGACGCGACAGTGAAACAGAAAGAGACGGGGAGAGAACACTGAACGAAACAAACGAGACTGTGGAGCGTGGATGTTCGCCACCTTAGAGCAGCCGTACAGTAGCTAAGTGCACAGCCGGGTCTGGGTGGTGATCAAGAGTCAGCAAAGAGTTGCGACCGGCGACGAGGCGCGATCGCGATCGATGTCGACCCGGTCCCGGAGGCGCTTTCACTTGTTGTGAGAAGTCGGGTTGTAGGCGTGGTGCTGCGGGTTCATCGCAGCAGCCCGATCAGCCGAAGGGTTTCCACCCTGAGCCTGAGCGGAAGAAGGGTTGTAAGCATGGCTCTGCGGGTTGTACGCGTCGGCACGCGTAGGCTGCGAAGGGCCCTTGCCACCTCCGCTCTGGCCACCGCCCTGGCCACCGGTCGTGTTTCCTTTGCCAGACATGTTTCTGTAAATACAAAGACGGTGATGAGAATATGTGTCAGTGAAGCTGGATCCGATCGTGAGAGCTGAACCGAAAGCTTCTTACTTTGAGTAGTCCGGGTGAGTGGTTGTGTATGTGAGTTGGAGTGTGATTGTTGGAGATGTCAGGTAGAAGACTTGAGAGAAGCTGGTAGCCTGACCGAGAAAGGGAGGGATCAACGGTCCAAGAGGGGCCTGTATATATACATTTGACTGAGCATTGAGAGAGGCCCTTCAGACGAGCGAAAGGCTCAGTCGTCCTCAGGGATAGAGCCCCTAGAGATCTGGCCCGACGAGTCCCTCAGCCTTCTGGACGCTGCCGCTCTCAGACGCAAGTCCAACGAGTCGCGCTAGATGTGCGCAGTTGCAAAAGGTGCTGCGCTTCTCACCACAGACTGCTCGCTGTGATCCCGGTCTGCGCACCAATTCTCAGCGCCACATGTAAGCGCACAGGCGTGGTGGTGCCCCTGTTTTCTTTTGCGGCTCGCGCTGCTCGTATCTTCCTATTCGGTTTCATAGGAGCTGCGCGCTTCGTTGCAGCGGGTGCTTCCGTGCGGCGATGGACGGGATCGCAATGACTCGACTCAGAGATGCACATCAGGAGTTTCATTTCCAGCGCAAAGCTTTATAAACCAAGCTTTGGGCGCCGCAGGAGCGTATCTACCAATGCAGTTCGTCGCTGCCGAGCTCAAGGTTCCGTACCGGCACGGAATGTGATGGCGAAGGAGAGAGGAGGCTCTGAGATCACATTTGGGCGCCCTTTCGCACACCAAGCTCAACATCAGCGTTGGCTTGACTTTCGCCTTGCTGCGCAGGATCGTCCCCACTCGGTTTCATCTCGGTCTTGAGTGGAAGGATTGATGGAGTTGTTACAGAGCTTTGTGTGACGTCTCGCGATGCTGATGAGTGCGTACACCGCGCCCGCGAGCACGCTGAGTGGCTCGAGCACGCCGAAGAATATGGGCAATCGAGCAGCGAAGCTCGCAACATCACTTCACCCCCGTAGCTTCATACCGAGCATTCTAGCCTTGTGGCTTGCTCGTGACTCCTGACCAGCAGTGACAACCCCCAAATCGGATTTGTAGGCTGCACAGCACGAGCTGCGGCCTGCAGCAAATCCAATTTGTAAAAGCATGGCCTAGTTTACAGTCACTTCCAGCAGAACCAATTGGCGGAACGCAGCCACCATTTGGGGTGATGGTGTTAATGTGAGAAAAACAGCATCAGCTTCGCATCTGATGACAGTCTTTGCTTTTGCCAAGTTGAATCTCAACCGTTGAGCAGGTGCAAGATTGAGGAGGTGCTGACATTGGGCTCCAGGTGAGCCCAGAGGGTTGGGAAGATGTGCACCTCAAAATGGAGCTGCATCAGCACACAAAGTTGTGTCACTTCCTGTTCAAAGTTTTTTCTTAAAAAGCTGACGGCGGTGTGTGACTGCTATGCCCCTGGAGTACGGTGACCAACGTGTTGCCAAGGTTTTGCACAAATTGGATTTGCAGGAGACTGACCATGGCTTGTGCTATGCACTCTACAAATTGGATTTGGAGCTTTCCACCACCGGTCAGGAGTCTCGCACAAATTGGATTTGATGGAGACAGACCATAGCTTGTGCTGCGCATTCTACAAATTGGATTTGGAGGTTGCAGTTGCCCGTCAGGAGTTGTCCACAAATTGGATTTGATGGAGACCACAGCTTTGCTGCACACCTCACAAACTGGATTTGCTAACTAGGAGACCAACTACAAGACGGTTTTGCTGAAGATCAAAGCGAAGGAGAAGCTGCCTGTTGATGGTGCAAAGCTTCTAGGCAAGCATACCGCATCATGGTTGTGCAGGGTACCATGCATGCGCAGTGCATCCCACAAAATGGTTTTGCTGGAGACCATTGGTCAGCAGTATCAGAAAAATAAAGTTAAGTCGTTGACTTATGTACAGAAGTTGGTGTCAGTTATTCAATACACAGATATGACTTATGACACTCAGCGCTGAGTGTTTAGACTCAGTGCTGTGATTCCTAAGTTGTGATCTTGGGAGAGTGCTGTGTCGTTCCAAGGTCCCACAAGTGATTGATCCTGACTGTGATGTTGGGGTGTCAGTCATGGTGGGATAATATCGAGTAATGGATGTAGTGTAGTGGTTGGAAGCTTCAAATACAGCTGTCAAATTTCAACACTCAGTGCTGAGTGTTGGGAGTTGCTCGGTGATCTTGGGGTTTGGTCGGATGAGTTAGTGATTCGATGGTATTTCTCTCTCATCCTTGTGCATTCTCGGGTCCTTATATACATGTGAATGAGCCAGCCATCCTCCACTATGAGGATGTACTGACTATAGCATAGTTCCCATGTTCCCTTACTGAGCACCCATCGTGCCTTAGCAGAATATCACACTCAGTGCTGAGTGTTCAAAGCCTATTGGTGAGGAGCTACACTCAGTACTGAGTGTCACTCTCCTTCAAGGGTGTTTGTGATGCCATTCGTGAGCTTCCATGCTCTCTGATTGGTTCAGCTCTCCCAGGTCCAAGTGCTATCTCTGAGTTTGACCGACCAAGGTGACTTGACTCGGCCTCATCCAGGTGTGAAGGTTTCCTGGGAGGTCTGCTATTGGTCTATTGGGGTGATGGTTCCTGTCGCCAGATGTTTGTAGCCATTTGAGGGTGCTCAACACTCAGCACTGAGTGTTGAGACCTGTACCTGGGCCAATAAGATCACAGCTTCGTGTTATTTGAGGTGGGAAAATTCGGGAGAATTTCTCCGAGGACCAAGTGTCACATCTTGAGATCTTCCGATTGGTTCCAACACTCACCACTGAGTGTTGGGCTTCATAGAGTGATGTACCTGAGTACGAAATGGATGTCTGATTCTGCATGGCGAATCCAACAGGCAGAGCTCCTTGCGAGATGATCTTGCTGCAAGAGCTCTTTGCGAGACGGTTTTGGCAGGAGACCATTGCTGGGCTGTGCACCTCACAAAACAGTTTTGATGGAGACTGTTGGCAGAGCTCCTTTCCTTGAGTCACCCACAAAATGGTTTTGCGGGGAACCAGTGCTTGTCAGAGCTCCTTGCAAAATCGTTTCACGGGTGACCAGTGCTGGGCCGTACACCTCACAAAATCGTCTTGTTGGATAAGTTAATGTAGCATCCTGCACTTTTACGGAGTCTGCTCTGGTGAAGGTGAAGGAGCACGTGCTTTTGCACTTTTTTCACAATAGGACAGCATGCATCGCCATGTTCAAATTTTTGTGAGTGCAGACTCATTCTTTGTCAAAGACAGCCTCTCGAAAGCGTCAACTGAAGGTAGAGTCAGGGCAGTGATGCACATCTCAGTCCACTGAGTCACAGACATCAATACCGGTGCAACACGACACAATTTTTTCTTCTTCTTTCTCTTTTAGAGAGGTTTCGGGACGCCTGAAAAGCGCTTTTTTGTGAGCCAAATTTCCAAAGGTTACCACATTTTAGCTTTTTGACTTTCGCTCACAGATTTTTGTGAGCCAAATTTGGCCAGATTTGACTCATGGAAAAGCTATTTTGTGAGCCATTGCACAAAAGGCAGAGAAATGATCTAACAAATGACCTGTCTTTTTGCATCATCATGGGTGCAATACAGTCAAACCTCTTGAAATGACACATTATATATTTTAAAATTTCTGGTGTCCTGAAAAACGTGACTTACACTCAATATTATCATATCTCAGCTTCTAGAGCAGCTATGACTGTGTGGTTTTCTTTGGAGACTATCTCTGTTGATCATGGGTATGATCAAATGCTAAGATTGGCCATGCAATGAGTGAATGCAGCTTGAAGATCTGGAGTCAGAAGACCTTGCCTG
>JALCCG010000172.1:0-46794 GCA_023212695.1 Sporisorium sorghi | reverse complement strand
TCGGGCAACTCCAATATTCAATTTAAGGACAGCCCGTTTTATGTCAATACAACGCTCAGGGACTGGGAAACCGGCTCCAATGACAGAAGACGGGCTGCTGTCAGCTCTTTCGGATTCAGTGGCACAAACGCCCATATTGTTATTGAGGAAGCATCGGAACCTGCAGGGAGCCATTCCGTGAAACCAGGGTATTTGTTAGCGTTATCCGCGCGCACTCCAGAGCAGCTGCGGCAGCAGGCTGACCAGCTAATCGAATACTGTGAACGGAATCAGCAAGCGGACTGCGGCAACTTAAGCTACACGTTATTGGCGGGGAGAAAACATTTCAACCATCGTTTAGCTTGCGTTGTTCGCAGTGTGGATGAACTTATATCGTATTTAAGCAAATGGCTGGCCAGGAGCAAAGTACCGCAGGTATACGTTTCAGAACGGAATGAAAATGATCGGCGGGAGCAGCCTTCGCTGAAACGGTACGGAAATCAATGCATTGAGGAGTGCTTCGCAGCAGATCCGAATGGGTACGTGGAACGGTTATCAACGATTGCTGAGTTATACGTTCAAGGATATGCGCTTAACTACGAAGCATTGTTCTCAGGTGAACGTTATAGAATTTTGTCCCTCCCAACATATCCTTTTGCGACAGAACGCTATTGGGTACCGGATAAGAAAAACAAACGTTTATCATCCCATGATACAGCGTTACCAGGACAGGCCATGCTGCACCCCTTGCTTCATCGGAATACCTCGGATCTGTCAGGAGTTCGCTACAGCACGACGTTTAAAGGCAGCGAACCTTATCTGGCTTATGGGAATGTCAATGGAACAAAAACCATACCTGGCTTGACCTATCTCGAGATGGCACGAAAAGCGGCGGAAATGTCGGCGGGAGCTTTTATAGGACCTCATGAAGGCATCCAGATCAAGGATATGGTCTGGTCCAGTCCGGTTGAGTTAGGGATGGAAGGCTTGGAGATTCATATCGACGTCTTTCCTGATGATGAGGGTATTTCGTTTGAAATCTACAGCAGTTCTGGCCTGAGCAGCCCAGAACCGGTTATACACAATCAAGGGAGCGTATCGTCTTATCCTGTACCAGGAGCTGAAACAATTGATTTGAACCTCATACGGGAACAATGCAACGTGAAATATTTCTCAAAAGAAGACTGGTATAAGGCATACGATCAGGCAGAAGCCGTCTATAGCCCTGAGCATCGAGTGGTAGACGAGCTGTTTGTCGGACAGAATGAAGTGCTTGCCAAACTTTCACTGCATGCAACCTGGACGGATTCGTCTCATCCGTTTATTCTGCACCCATGTATTACAGATGCCGCTTTGCAGGCGGCTATTGGTCTTTTGGCGGATAGGGATCCTCGAATGAGCAGTGATGTTATCCAATCCATGCTGCCGCTCTACTTGCAAGAGATGCAAATGATCGGTGAACCCACACCGCAAGTATGGATCCATGTACGAAAGAGCGAACATCGCGTGCAGGGGAATAAGGATATACAAGTAGATATGGACTTGTATGATCAACACGGTAAGGTATATGCAAGATTGAAGGGACTTACAGTCCGGTTTACGGAGAGCAAAGATAAATATACTGTAGGACACGACATGGTTGGGGGAGGGTTAAAACTATGAGAAATCAACATACTCTTTCAGGTTCTAATAGGTCCGTAGCAGCGTCCACGGTTCATTTGTTTACGCCGCATTTTAGAGAAGCAGGGATGATGGACAGACACATGCCAGCAGAGGAAACCCGGCATATGGTTATCCTGTGCGATATGGAGCACGTATACCAAGAAAGCGTTCAGGTTAGAATGTCGGGTGCAGAAGTTCATATGCTGCAATCCTCTCCATATATGGAGATTCATGAACGATTCCAAACCTATGCACAGCAAATGTTCGATTGGGTAAAAACGATATTAGAGCGTAAAGAGACAGGGAAGACCCTTATTCAACTGGTGGTGTCTGCGCAGGGTGAACAGAAGCTGCTCACCGGGCTCTTTGGATTTTTGAAAACGGCCCACTTGGAGAATCCGCAGTTAAGAGTTCAATTGATCGTAACAGAACTTGATGAGACTATAGACCAACTTGTGCAGCAACTGAACGAAAGCAAGGGACAGCCTGATGATCGCGTGCAGTATGACCAGGGTATAAGAATGGTGGCAGACTGGAATGAAATTGCAGCTTCACCGTTAGAGCCGAGGATTTCATGGAAAGACAACGGGATATATCTAATTTCCGGGGGTGCGGGGGGACTCGGACTCCTATTCGCCAACGATATTGTGCGGCAAGTGAAAGACCCTGTGCTGATTCTAACGGGACGTTCTGTGCTGTCAGGGGAAACAGATGCCAGACTCCATGAACTAAGGTCAAGCGGAGCCCAAATCGTATACATGCAAACGGATGTGACCCATAGGGATCAAGTAGAAGATCTGTTCCGATATATTGTAGAGGAATTCGGGAAGCTGAGCGGGATCATCCATAGTGCGGGCGTCATTTGCGACAATTTCATAATTAAGAAGAACAGACAAGAGGTACAGCAAGTACTGGATCCGAAAGTAGCGGGTCTCGTGAATCTGGACCTTGCCTCCAAGGAGATGGCTTTGGATTTCTTTGTGTTCTTTTCTTCGATAGCGGGCAGTTTTGGAAATCCGGGACAAGCCGACTATGCTGCGGCGAATGCATTTATGGATGCTTACGCGATGCATCGCAACGGTCTGGCTGCATCCGGGCTTCGCCAATGCCGAGCCTTGTCTGTCAGCTGGCCCTTATGGAAGGATGGCGGGATGGGAATTGATCCACAAGCTGAGGACCGGATGTTGCATAGCTGGGGCGTGACGGCACTGGAGACGAATGCTGGCATTCAGGCTATGTTTCAAGCACTGGCTTCCGGCCATGATCAAGTGCTTATTCTGCCAGGTGAACTCACTAAGATGAGGGATACTTTGCTCTCAAGTTCCGCCCTTAAGCAAGTGGTTTCCGAAACGGCAGATCGATCCCAGGTGGATCGGGAACGTTTAAGAGATAGAACGGCTCAGCAATTCAGAGCGCTATTCGGGGAGATTACGCAGCTCGATGCTTCCAAAATAAATATAAACGAACCCCTTGAGCGTTACGGAATCGACTCCATCATGATCAACCAATTGAATATGAACTTGGAAAGGATCTTCGGAGCTCTTTCCAAAACGTTATTTTATGAGTATCAGACGTTGGGAGAAGTCATTGATTATCTGGCTGCCGAATATACGGAGTTGTGCGTGAAGTGGACGGGGATGGGAGAAGAGCAGGTCGTCAGGGAAATACCTGCAAGCAATCCAACAGCTTCGCATCCGGACAATTCCTTTCCGGCACTCGTTTCACGCAGACGAGGTACGAAACGATCTAATAGCTTCCCTGCCCATAAGCCTGCCCGCAACACGCGGGAACCCATTGCCATCATAGGTATAAGCGGACGGTATCCGGGAGCCCGCAATCTGAGCGAGTACTGGGAGAATTTAAAGGCCGGCAAAGACTCGATTTCTGAAATACCTGAAGACCGCTGGACGATGGAAGGCTTCTTCCATCCGGATCCGTTAGAGGCCGTGTCACAGGGAAAGAGTTATAGTAAATGGGGCGGTTTTCTAGACGGATACGCGGATTTTGATCCCCTGTTTTTCAACATTTCTCCCCGGGAAGCCATGCTGATGGACCCTCAAGAACGCCTGTTCATCGAGTCCTGCTGGGAAGCGTTAGAGGACGCGGGATACACTCGGGAGCAGCTGGCGGTTCAGCATAACCGCCGGGTAGGTGTTTTTGCAGGTATTACGAAGACGGGCTACGATCTGTACGGCCCCGAATTATGGGAACAGGGGGAACATCTCAATCCGTACACATCCTTCAGCTCCGTCGCCAACAGGGTTTCGTATTATCTGAATTTGCAAGGTCCCAGCATGCCGATTGATACGATGTGCTCCTCCTCGCTAACCGCGATTCATGAAGCCTGCGAGCATCTTCATCTTGGTGATTGCGAAATGGCAATTGCAGGCGGGGTAAATCTGTATTTGCACCCTTCCAATTACCACTGGCTGAGCGTACAGAAGATGCTTTCGAAGGACGGTAAATGCAAAAGCTTTGGTCAAGGAGCCAATGGGTTCGTTCCCGGCGAAGGTGTCGGCATCGTGCTGCTGAAACCTTTGTCACGCGCCATTGCGGATGAGGATCAGATCCATGCCGTCATTAAAAGCACCAGCACGAATCATGGTGGTAAAACCAACGGTTACACCGTGCCCAATCCCGTGGCTCAGGGCGAGCTTGTTCGTGCTGCACTGGACAAGGCAGGCGTAAATGCGAGAGCGGTCAGTTATATTGAAGCACATGGAACCGGCACAGATCTCGGTGACCCTATAGAAATAACCGGGCTTACCCAAGCGTTTTTCAAAGACACAGACGATACAGGGTATTGCGCCATCGGTTCAGCCAAATCCAACATCGGGCATCTGGAAGCTGCGGCTGGCATGGCGGGGTTAACCAAAATCGTCTTGCAAATGAAGCATAAGATGCTGGTGCCAAGCTTGCATGCCCAAGAGCTGAATCCGAATATTCATTTTGCCAAAACACCTTTTGTTGTCCAGCAATCACTGGAAGAATGGCAAAGACCGGTCATTCATTTCGACGGCGAGCTGAGGGAATTCCCCAGAATTGCCGGGGTATCCTCCTTTGGAGCGGGAGGCTCCAATGCCCATGTCATACTCGAAGAATATAGACCCGAGGAAGCGTCCCGGAATGATCCACCCCTGATGCAAGTGAAGCAAGTTAAACATGTGAAGGTCATCGTTCCTTTGTCAGCCAAAACCGAAGCGGGACTAAAGGAGAGGGCAGGGCAACTCTTGTCGGTTATCCGGGCCGAGGAATTATCGGACAGCGACCTGCCGGATGTAGCGTACACCCTTCAAATCGGACGAGAAGCCATGGAGGAGCGGATTGCGCTCGTTGTGGATTCTATTCAGGAGCTTCAAACTAAGCTGATGCGTTATTTGGAAGGTCAGGCAGACATTGATGGGCTGAGCAAGGGACAGAACAAGGCTGGCAAAGAGCTGAAGGATATAACAGAAGTGAATGCAAACATGGAGATTTGGTTGCAGCAACGGGATTATCAGAGTATAGCAAGGTTTTGGGTCGAAGGGCCAAGTTTGGATTGGAACAGCCTGTATAGCACAGGGCCTAAACCGCGCCGCAGAAGTCTGCCGACCTATCCATTTGCGAGGGAACGATATTTTATAGCTGACAAGCTGGATGGTGAGCGTATAATATCCACGCCCGCATCCTTCATCGAACCGTTGGGTTCGGATGAGTCTGTAAAATTCGATGCCAATGAAAATATGGAACAGTCGGATCGTCAGCCTGATCATCGAAGAACCGAATCAGGTAAAGGCCGAAAAAGAGAAATGAGAGGTTTGAATGAACAGCAGTGCGTAGAGCTGGATTTGAAGGATCAGATAGGTGCTTTACTCCAAATCCAGCGGGATCGATTGGACAGTGAAATCAATCTCGCGGATTTTGGATTTGATTCGATAAGCTTGACCCACTTGGCAGCATCGCTTTCGAAGCTTTACGGGATCGAGCTTACCCCGGCGGTGTTTTTTGGGCATTCCAGCATAAATAAGTTAGCGGAATACTTGATGACGGAGCATCAAGAGGTGGTTGCAGCGTTTTATTATGAGGCTGAAGAGAGCAAGCCCGTTGCATCCGTCTCCAAAACGAAACCACGGTCGTCTGAGAGGCCTAAGGTAATATCACGCAGCGCTTCCCCGGATGTCCCCGAGCCTATTGCCATCATTGGCATGAGCGGGCGATTTCCAGATGCGAGGAATGTAGAAGAAATGTGGACCATCCTGACCGAAGGAAGGAGTGCGGTGAAAGAAATTCCTTCGGATCGGTTTGATTGGCGTGATTATTACACAGACTCCGGTAAGGAGTCTCAAACGATAGACAGCAAATGGTGTGGCTGTATTCCGGGTGTCGGTGAATTCGATCCTTTGTTCTTCGAAATTTCACCCAGGGATGCGGAGCTGATGGATCCGAGGCAGCGTTTATTGCTTCAGGAGGCCTGGAATGCCTTGGAGGATGCAGGGTATGGGACCAAGAAAATCGAAGCCGGGAAGATAGGGATGTTTGTTGGGGCAGAGCAAGGAGATTATCAGCAGCTGGTCCGAGGGGAAGCGGGGATTACCTCCAACCACAATGCCATTTTGGCAGCAAGGCTGTCTTACTTCTTGAACCTGAACGGTCCCGTGCTGTCGGTGGATACCGCCTGCTCCTCTGGGCTGGCAGCAGCGCATCAGGCTTGTCTCAGTCTTCGGCACGAGGAGTGTGACACGGCTATTGCAGCAGGTGTCAATCTGATGCTGACCCCGGAGCCGTATATCGGGATGAGTCAGGCTGGCATGCTCTCCAAGGATGGACAATGCTTTGCTTTTGATCAGCGGGCAAACGGGCTTGTTCCCGGCGAAGCGGTTGCCGTGGTGATACTCAAGCGTTTATCCAGAGCTGAAGCAGACGGGGATTCGATTCTGGGGATCATCCGCGGGAGCGGCATGAATTATGATGGCAGGACAAACGGTATCACAGCTCCGAGCGGAGTGGCGCAAAGGGATCTTGTAACAGCCGTGTATCAGCAGTCCGGGGTAACACCGGAAGACATTGAATATGTTGTTACACACGGCACCGGAACCAGATTAGGAGACCCGGTTGAAGTCAACGCTTTGCAAGATGCGTTTAAAGCGAATACCGATAAACAAGGCTATTGCGCGATTACTTCCAACAAAACCAACTTCGGCCATACCTTTGCCGCCTCCGGTTTAGTCAATATGATCAACTTGATACAGGCTTTCCGCCATGAAATGATTCCTGCAAGCCTGAATGTTGAAGAGGAGAATGATTATATTCATTGGACGGAAAGTCCTTTTTATGTCAATAAAACGAACAAACCCTGGCCCTCCAACAGCGTCAAAAATCGTCTGGGAGCAGTAAGCGCATTTGGAATGAGCGGGACCAACGTTCATATGGTGCTGGAGAGTTACGCCAGAGAGCCGATTGAAGAGTCTGCTGACCGTTCTCCATATCATTTGCTTATGTTCTCCGCCAAAACGAGCGAAGCTCTGGAGGAGAAGATCCAAGACATGCTCGCTATGTTCAGGAACACGAAGCTGTCACAAGAAGAGATGGGCCATCTGGGTTATACCTTGCTGGAAGGACGACAGCATTTTAACCATCGGATTGCCATTGTTGTAAGGGACAAACAGGATGCGGAATATGCATTGTCGACAAGCGCAGACAAGGTACGGCTGCCAAGCCTGTTCAGCGGAAAAGTGCCGCGAGATTTTGAAGGGCAAAGCATGATTCAGCAGTATGTCCAAGACCTTATGAGAACCATGCCTTCTCTGATGGAAGATCCGGACAAATATCGGGAAGCTCTGCATGCATTAGCTGATTTCTACTGTCAGGGCTATGAGCTGAGCGGCGAAAATTTATATGCAGGCACCTCGGCTCGGCTAACCCATCTTCCGACGTATCCATTTGCCAGGGAACGGTATTGGACGTCCCGGAACGACGTCAAAGGGGATGCTGCCGGAACCAAATCACGAAGCATGCGGATCACAAACAGACCGAGCAAGGACAATACGGGAGCTTCAATGAAACAAACACAAACACAAGAATCCTACGAGATGATGACATTTGAAGAGGTATGGGAGGAAGAAGCCTTAACGGGTACCCATAATACAGAAATGAAGACGATGATCTGTTTCCTTTCCCAGCATGGGAGCCAACAGAAATTTTTGGAGACCGCGACAGGCTTGGGTGGGGACACCCAGGTTATTTTTGTTTCGCGAAGTACAGGATTTGCTAAGAACACTACGTATGATTACACCATTTCCGAGACGGATCGGGAGACGTACGTGCAGGCATTGAGCAGCATCAAGGAAGATTTCAAAGAAATCGATGCGGTTCTGTATCTGTGGCCTATGGAAGATGCCATTTACGTTAAGGACGTTTCTTGCGTTGTGCACCTGATTCAAGCCATCGCCTCTGCAAGGCTGAAGCCGAAGCGGTTGTTATTGGCAGGTCAATATGAGAACCGGCTTGAACAGTGTTATATGGAATCTTGGACAGGCTTTGAACGTTCACTCGGTCTTGTGCTGCCTAACATTAGCGTGAGCGTCGTATCATTGGAATCGCAAGCACAGCCGCATGAAGTTTCCTGGAGAGAAGTGACTCAAAGGCTGTTGGCGGAAATAAGCAACAATCAAGCAACAAGCGTCTGGTATCAAAAAGGTAAGCGCCATGTTAGGCAGATCAAGCCCACCGTGATGGCGAATGGCTCTAACATGTTAAAGAATGGAGGCACGTACCTTGTTACAGGCGGATGTGGAGGTCTTGGGCTTCTCTTCGCCAGGCATATGGCTGAGCGATATGGCGCAAATTTAATCCTTGCAGGCAGATCTCCAATGAATGATGAAGTGCGGTTCAGCATGGAGGAGCTGGAGAATAGGGGCGGCCATGTCGTTTACGTTCAAGCCGATATTTGCGATGTAGAAGGCATGCGGGAAGGGTTGGCCCCTGCAAAAGATCGTTTTGGGGCTATTCATGGGGTTATTCATGCCGCTGGCATGTCCAGCAGTCAGAATATTCTTGAAAAAGAGATTGAAGATTTCCATAAGATTCTCGCTCCTAAAGTGGAAGGAACACTTGCGCTGGAGGCGTTGCTTCAAGGGGAACAGCAGCTGGACTTTATCTGTTATTTTTCGTCCACTTCGGCCGTGCTCGGAGATTTCGGCTCATGCGATTATGCGGTTGGCAATCGTTTTCAGATGGCTTATGCCCGCTATCGGAACGAACAGAGACGCAGCGGTCGCACCTTCGTAATCAATTGGCCGCTGTGGAAGGACGGCGGGATGGGCTTCCAGGATAAAGCTAATACGGAGCTGTATTTAAAATCGAGCGGTCAGCGCTTTCTGGAGGCCGAAGAGGGATTACAGATATTTGAGCGCATTTTATCTAACAGCCACTCGCAGCATTTGATACTGGTTGGGCAGCGAAGCCGCGTACACAGATTTTTGGGGCTTGCTGATCGTGGTTCCGTAATTGAAGCGAAAGAACAGGAGTCGAAGACCGTTCAAGCGTTATCCACTCCAGGCAGGGGCTGGAGGAGTGAAATGAAGGGCTTGAGCCTTGAGCAGTGTCTGGAGTGGGATTTGAAGGAAATTGTCAGCCAATTGCTAAAAATCCCTCGCGATAAGCTGGACCTAGAAGAGAACCTGGCTGAATTCGGCTTCGATTCCATCAATCTTGCGCAGTTCGCAAACGCATTGACAGAGCATTATGGCTTGGATATAACACCTTCGTTGTTCTTCGGACAATCCACGATTGGGAATTTAATCGGCTATTTCCTGGATGAACATAAGGAATTGGTGGCTGATTTCTACCAGGAAGGTCAGATTGAGCATACGGATTTACAACAACCATTGAATAGGTCGGAATCGGAGCAAAAAGCATTTAAGCGGGCACGAGGGTCCGTGAGAAAGGCCATACCGAACCCCTCACCGCCGGCCATGCATGAGCCTATCGCAATTATCGGCATGAGCGGGCGCTTTCCGGAAGCACGGAATATCGATGAGATGTGGACGATTCTGGCTGAAGGCAGAAGTGCAGTGTCGGAAGTTCCCGTCGAGAGGTTCGATTGGCGGAAATATTACGGGGATGGCGAGCAAGAATCAGGGCAGATCCATTGCAAATGGTGTGGCACCATTCCGGGTGTTAGCGAATTCGATCCGATGTTCTTCGAGATTTCGCCGAATGAAGCCAAAACGATGGACCCGAGGCAGCGGCTGCTGCTCCAGGAATCCTGGAAGGCCTTAGAGGATGCCGGGTACGGTGAAGACAAACTCGGTACAGGCAAGATCGGAATGTTTGTTGGGGTTGAGGATGGCGATTATCATCTGCTGGTCAAGGATAAGGGGACTATAACCTCTAATCATAACGCTATCCTGGCAGCTCGATTGTCTTACTTCCTCAATTTGAGCGGACCGAATATGGCTATAAATACGGCATGTTCATCGGGATTGGTTGCTGCTCACCAGGCCTGTATGAGCCTGCGGAATGGAGAATGCGATACCGCTATCGTGGCGGGCGTTAACTTGCTGCTTACTCCCCAAGCCTATGCAGGCATTAGTCAGGCAGGGATATTATCCGCAGACGGCAAATGTTACGCCTTTGACAATCGGGCGAACGGAACCGTTCCGGGAGAAGCCGTTGCCGTCCTGGTTTTTAAGCGTTTGTCGCAAGCGGAAGCGGATGGAGATCCTATTCAGGCGGTTATTCGCGGCAGCGGGGTGAATTACGATGGGAGAACTAATGGGATTACGGCCCCAAGCGGAGTTGCTCAGAGCAAATTGTTGAGAGAAATTTATGCACAATATCAAATAAATCCCGAAGAAATCGAATATATCGTAACCCATGGCACCGGGACAAAGTTAGGCGATCCTGTAGAAATCAATGCCTTGGGCGAAGCTTTCAAAGCGCATACGGGGAAACAGAGTTATTGTGCACTCACTTCCTCCAAGACCAACTTCGGACATGCCTTTGCAGCATCCGGTCTGGTCAGTCTGATCAATCTGGTGCTTTCCCTGCGCCATGAAATGATTCCGCCAAGCCTCCATTTTGAACAAGAGAACGATTATATCCATTGGGGTGCGAGCCCGTTCTATGTAAATAGGGAAGCCAAAGTTTGGAGCAGACCGGAAGGAACAGTTCGTACCGGGGCAGTTAGCGCATTTGGCATGAGCGGGACCAATGCGCATATGGTTCTTGAGAGTTATGCAAGAGATAGAAAAGGTGGTGTGTCCAAGGCCCGTCCGCCATACCATCTGCTTGCCTTCTCGGCAAAAACGAAGGAAGCACTCGACGAAAAAATCCGGGATATGATCCAAACGCTTGATCAAGAGACATGGAATGATGAAGATCTTCCGCATATAAGCTATACGCTGTTAAAGGGACGCCGCCACTTCAGTCATCGCTGTGCCGTGGTCATTCAGGATTTAGGTGATGCGAAGTATGTACTGAAGTTGTCCTCCAGCAGCGAGAAAGTGCCAAATCTGTTTACAGGCAGGGTTCCGCGGGACTTTACCGGGCAAAAAGCGATGCAGCTTTATATCCAGGAGCTCCTTACGAAGAGCCTCACCCAGCGTCATCGTAAAAGCGAATTCCAAGAGACGCTGTTCGCGCTGGCGGATTTGTATTGCCAGGGGTACGACATCGAGTGGAATCTGCTGTTTGGCGAAGATCAACCTTATAAGGTAAAGCTTCCAACCTATCCTTTTGAAAAAGGGGAATATTGGGTGGATTCTGCCGAAACAGTCGTGAACGAGCCAGCTCATGTAGGGATGGAGAAAGAGACGGGCTTCGATTCTGCGGCGGAAGTAGAAGAGCTTCCATTAGCTAGCCAAACAGAAGATTTGGAAGATGACCTTAATGAAGAACAAACTCCTCTTCAGGGCAGCGTGGATACGGAAGCGATGGTATCGGCAGCCACAGCACGATTAAGAATGCTCCTTGGAGAGGTTACCGGGATCCCTCATGATAAATTGGAGGAGGAAGCCTCCTTTGAAGAATTGGGACTTGATTCCCTGATGATTACTGCCCTGAATCGGAAAATGGAGTTATGGATCGGGAAATTGGATACCACCCTCTTCTATACGTACAACAGCGTCAAGACATTAGCCGCTTATTTAATCCGGGAGTATAAAGACGTGGTTTCCGCACTCGCAGCCGATACGGCTGTGGCCGTTGCGGGGAAGCCCCTGAAGAGTCTAAAGCAGGTTGAAACAACAAAAAAGCCAGCTATTTCAGCCTCCATCTCATCCGTTAGTCCGTCTAACAAACAATCAATATCTCTAACGGAACGTCAGCCAAGCCAATCTGCGGATATTGCCATCATTGGAGTGGCTGGCCGTTATCCGAAAGCGGAGACGCTGGAGCAGTTCTGGAACAACTTGTACGAAGGCAAGGACTGCATTGAAGAGATTCCGGCAAACCGCTGGCCTCTGGAGGGATTCTATGAGCCGGACCGGGCTAAAGCCGTTGCCAAGGGACTGAGTTATAGCAAATGGGGAGGCTTCTTGGATCGTATTGACTATTTCGATCCCTTGTTTTTTAATATTTCGCCAAGAGACGCCATGTACATGGATCCACAGGAACGGCTGTTTCTGGAGGTTGCCTGGGGATGCATGGAGAATGCGGGTTATACGCGCGAATCGTTGAAGCATGAGGGTTATGGCAATCAAATCGGAGTTTTTGTAGGCGCTACATTTAACAACTATCAGCTGTTTATGGCCGATGCGGCCAAGCAAGCCAATCAAGATATGTATCTGGCGACGAGCCAGATGTTCTCGATAGCGAACCGGGTGTCTTACATCATGAATTTCACGGGTCCAAGCTTAACGGTGGATACGGCCTGCTCTTCATCGCTTTATGCTGTACACCTGGCTTGCGAGAGCATCCGAAACGGACAGTCCAAGATGGCGATTGCAGGCGGCGTTAATCTATCCCTTCATCCAAGCAAATACATTACGTTATGCCAGGGGCAATTCAGCGCTTCAGACGGAAGATGCCGTGCTTTTGGTGAAGGCGGCACAGGCTATGTACCATCCGAGGCGATAGGCGCCGTCTTTTTGAAACCTTTGCAAGAGGCAATCCAAGATCAGGACTACATTTATGGAGTCATAAAAGGCACTGCAGTCAGTCATGCGGGCAGAACGAACGGTTATACCGTTCCAAGTCCGGTATCCCAATCACAGGCCATTGAGAATGCGCTCATCCAAAGTGGAATTGACCCAAGAAGCATCAGCTCCATCGAAGCTCACGGTACCGGAACGGCGCTTGGTGATCCGATCGAGATTAAAGGTTTGACGGACGTATTTGGTAGATATACCGAAGAAACAGGCTATTGTTCCATCTCCTCGGTCAAATCGAACATCGGACATGCGGAGGCAGCGGCCGGCATCGCGCAGCTTACGAAAGTGCTGCTTCAAATGAAACATCAAACGCTTGTGAAAAATGTCATGCACGGACAAAGACTGAACCCTAACATCGACTTCAATCAGACGCCATTTGTCGTGCAGAGTGAAACGGCGTATTGGAAGCGTCCCACGATTAATGGGGAGGAGGTACCTCGCCGGTCCGGAATTTCGTCCTTCGGGGCAGGAGGAGCTAACGCCCATATCGTGGTTGAGGAGTATATCCCTAAGGACAGCCATAAGGCTCCTATTGCCGTTCATTCACATAGCCCTGCATTAATACTCTTATCTGCCAAAAACGAAGACAGGCTCCGGGAGCAGGCCAGAAGGCTAATGCACGCCATCGGCGAAGAACAGCTGACGGATGCAAGCCTGCGGGATATAGCGTATACACTTCAAGTGGGACGCGAGGCCATGGAGGATCGCTTGGCCATGATCGTTGGCTCCGTGGACGATCTTAAGGCAAAATTACACGAGTTCGCGAATGGCTGCGATTCGATCAAGGATACGTTCAGAGGGCAGGTCAAGCGCAATAAGGAGACGATGTCGCTTCTTGAGGCTGATGAAGAAATCCAGGATGCCATCGTTAGATGGATCCAGCGAGGAAAATACGCCAAACTTCTCAATTTATGGGTGAGGGGGCTGAGCGTTGACTGGGGCCAGATCTATGGCGAAGTTAAACCTTCTCGGATCGGCTTGCCAACTTATCCTTTTGCCGGTGAACCGTACTGGATCCCTGAAGCTGGGGCAGACGCTGAAACAAGCCGACCTGCTGAAGCATCGGCAGCATCTGTTGTTCATCCTTTGCTTCATCGGAATACCTCTGACCTGTCGGGGCTGCGTTTCACTTCGATGTATACGGGGAACGAGTTTTTCCTGAAGGATCATGTGGTGAAGGGGGCGCCTGTCCTGCCTGGTGTGGCTTATCTTGAAATGGCGCGAGCGGCTGTTGAGCAAACGGCCGGAGAGATACTGAAGGAAGAGCGCATGGGAATACGGCTCAAGAACGTGGTGTGGGCTCGGCCTATTGCGGTGCGAGATGAACCCGTTCAAGTCTACATTGATCTTGTTCATGAGGACAATGGTGAAATTGCCTATGAAGTATACAGCAGCGAACCAGGAGCAGATGGAGAAGCAGTGCTGCACAGTCAAGGGAGTGCGATATTAGGCAGTATGGAGGATCATATATCGCTGGATATCCAAGCCCTTCAGTCTGAATGTAATCGAGATGTCATTTCATCAAACCAGATCTATGAAACATACAGAGCCATGGGCATTCATTACGGTCCGGCTCACCAGGGAATACAGAAGGTTTATTTGGGGAGTGGTCAGGCATTGGCCAAGCTGTCCATTCCCGCCGTGGTTTCTGAAACAACCCCAATGTATACTCTGCATCCCAGCTTGATGGATTCGGCCCTGCAGGCAACGATTTCCATGATGATGAGCTCAGATCCAGCGTCGTCCGCTGCCCTGAAGCCGGGACTTCCGTTTGCACTTCAGGAGCTTGAGGTATTTGGCCGCTGCCCGTCTGAAATGTGGGCTCTGATCCGGTACAGCGAAGGAAATAAAGCAGATAGCAAAGTGCAGAAGCTGGATATCCATTTATGCGATGCTCAAGGGACTGTATTTGTAATAATGAAAGGTTTTTCAACCAGGGTGCTAGACGGTGAGGTGAAGTCACAGGGTCTTTCAGAGACACCCGGGACTCTTATGCTGGAGCCGATCTGGAGGGAGCAGCCTGTCCCTAGCAACACCAGCGCCCAGGGTTATGCCAAACATCTGGTCTTCCTGTGCGAGATCGGTCTGGACCTGCAGCAGGGCATGAACCAACAGATGACTCAGGCACGCTGTATCACGCTGGATTCATCTCAGGAAAGAATGGAAGAACGGTATACAAGTTATGCCAGCCGGATATTTGAGGAAATCCAAGCCGTCCTGCAAGAGAAACCGAAAGATAAAATTCTGATTCAGGTTGTATCCCTTCCGCAGAATGACCGGTTGTTGTTCTCGGGTCTTTCGGGATTAATGAAGGCAGCACAGTTGGAAAGTTCCAAGCTTGCATGTCAATTTATCGATATAGAATCAGGCTCAGCCGAAATTGCGAAATTGACAGGTGTATCCATGGAGAACAGCGGCCAGCCGTCGGATCAACACATCCGATATCGGGACGGCAAACGATGGGTTGCGGGATGGGGCGAGCTTCATGCTGATGCTAAGGAAGCAGTTCCTCCGTGGAAGGACCAAGGCATCTATCTGATTACGGGCGGTGCTGGCGGTCTGGGCATTATTTTTGCCAGAGAGATTACGAATACAGCCAAAGAAACCGTGTTGATTCTTACCGGACGTTCTGCGCTGCAAGCAGGGGCGCGGGCGGAGCTGGACGAACTTCGAGCTCGCGGTGCCAAGGTGGATTATAGACAAGTGGACGTGACGGACAGGCAGCAGGTCTTCGCCTTGTTCCGAAGTATCCAGGATGAATATGGACGTCTGAACGGGATCATTCATGGAGCGGGCATCATCCGGGACAATCTTATTCTTAGAAAAGATGTGGGGGAACTGCAAGAGGTGATGGCCCCCAAAGTTAACGGGCTCGTAAATTTGGACGAAGCCAGTAAAAATATTCATCTGGATTTGTTTATTGCTTTCTCTTCTGTGGCTGGGGCGACGGGAAATCCGGGTCAGACAGATTATGCTGCCGCCAATGCTTTCATGGATGCCTTCGCAGAGTATAGAAATACGCTCGCCGCATCCGAGCAGCGACATGGTCGAATGTTATCCATCAATTGGCCCTTGTGGAAAGAGGGCGGTATGCGCGTCGGCGATGACGTCGAAAAAATCATGCTGAAGAGTCTGGGCACCGTCCCGATGCAGACTTCTGCGGGAATTCAAGCACTGTATCAGGGGCTTGCCTCGGGAAGAAATCAGGTTCTGGTCATGACAGGCATGATGTCACGAATGAAACCCAGAATGCTCCCTCCAACCAATGCCGTTGCTCCACAGCCGAGCATGATGACAGCTACCGTCAAGCACGATGACGGCACGCAGAGGGATAGAGTAGAGACCGTGTTGATACAGAACGTGTCCACACTATTAAAGGTCAAGCTGGAAGATATCGATATTCAATCGGAATTCAGTGAGTATGGATTCGACTCGATCTCCCTTACGCAATTTGCCAACATGTTGAATGAAGCCTACAGTCTTGAATTGACTCCGACCGTGTTCTTTGAATATACAACGCTGGATAGTTTTGCCGAATACCTGATCGCGGAACATCCGGCTGCATTTACCGCTGGGACTCCATCGGACATGCAGTCGGACGCTCCAGAGGTTAACGTAATAGAGATAAACGCAGTAGAGGTTGAGGTTGAGAAGGAAGAAGTGAATCCCGTCAGAAAACCTCGCTCCCGATGGGCGCCGAAAGTTGTCCAGCCTGTCCAGTTAGCCCAGGTTGCCCAAGACACTCAAGCTGATCCTGAGCCGATGGCTATCGTAGGTATCAGCGGTCTGTTTCCGATGGCACAGGATGTGAATGAATTTTGGAGGAATATCGTGGAGGGCAAGGATTGTATCACGGAAATACCGAAGGAGCGTTGGGACTGGAGGGAGTGTCTGGATGATCCTTCCGAGGCTCAAGGGCATTCCAGTCTAAAATGGGGAGGCTTCATTGAAGGCGTGAAAGAATTTGATCCGTTATTCTTCGGTATTTCCCCGAGAGAAGCCGAGATTATGGATCCCCAGCAGCGTCTCCTGCTCACCCAGGTTTGGAAGGCGGTCGAGGATGCCGGTATTGCACCGGGCAAGCTGTCGCAAGATCCTACAGGTGTATTCGTGGCTGCAGGTCCAGGCGATTATATGAACATCACTTCGATCTCGCAGGGGAATCCCCAAGCGATGACAGGGGTCGTTCCATCCTTGATTCCGAACCGTATCTCCTATGCCTTAAACCTGCAAGGGCCGAGCGAATATTACGAAACGGCTTGTTCCTCAACCTTGGTGGCCTTGCATCGTGCCATTCGCTCTATTCGCGATCAAGAATGCGAACAAGCCATCGTTGGCGCCGTAAACCTGCTGATCTCTCCAATAGGCTTCATAGGTTTTGATGCCATGGGCTATCTTAGCCCGGATGGACATGCCAAATCCTTTCAGTCCGACGCGGACGGGTTCGTGCGGAGCGAGGGGGTTGGTGCGATGATCATCAAGCCTTTGTCAAAAGCAATCAAGGACCATAATCTCATTTATGCGGTAATCAAAGGGACAGGCGTTTCGCATGGGGGCAAGGGGATGTCATTGACCTCTCCCAATGCCGGAGGCATGAAAGCCGCTATGTCTCAAGCCTTTAAAGGCTCGGGAGTTCATCCTCGGACGATATCTTATATCGAAGCTCATGGCATTGCGTCCCCGATGGCTGACGGCATTGAAGTGAATGCACTGAGGGCGGGATATCAGGAGATTGCGTCGAACAGCTCGTCTGCAATCGATTCAGTCAAGGACAATGCTTGTTATATCAGCACCTTGAAGCCCGCCATGGGTCATGGGGAAGTGGCTTCCGGCATGGCTTCGTTGATCAAGGCCATACAGGCGATAAGGCATAAACTTATCCCGGGGGTGGTCCGATTTACAAGTCCGAGTGAACATATTTCGCTTGCGGGCAGTCCGCTGCGAATCTCCGCAGAGCATCATGAATGGGAAGCCTTAACCGATGCAGACGGCAAGACGCTTCCGCGGCGCGCAGCGATAAACAGCTACGGGATCGGCGGTGTAAACGCCCATGTCATTCTTGAAGAGTATATCCCTGCAGATGAAGAGTTGCTTCGGGCAGAACCTTCAGGGAAACCTCAGATTATCGTCCTGTCGGCAAAAAAAACAGAGCGGCTTCAAGAATACGCTTCACAGATGCTTGAATATGCAGAACGTCATTCCGAGTTCTCATTAGAGGAATTTGCATATACCTTACAGGTGGGAAGGGAACAGATGGAGTCCCGGTTAGCTATGGTTGCCAGCAGCAGGGAGGAACTGATTACTGGTTTCAGGATATTCCTGAATGCATCACCGGATAACCCCGGTGGGGCCATTACGAATCCGGCCATTTTTACCGGGGATACAACCTTCTCAAGCTCCAAACTGGATTCGGCTGCGCTTCAGTCGCTTTTTGCAGAAAACAATTTGACCAACATAGCGCTGCAATGGACAAAAGGCGGGCAGTTCCCTTGGGAATGGCTTCATATGGAAGAACGAGTCCATAGAATATCTCTTCCCGCGTATCCATTCGAGAAGAGAAGGTGCTGGCCTGAGCTGGACGATGTACAAGAGACCGATCCTGATCCTTATATAAGCAGCCGCGTGATCGATATCGTATCGAGCATACTGGGCATGGCACCGGCTGAGATGAATCCGGGGCTGCCCTTGGATCGATACGGGCTTGACTCCATTCTATTGATGCAGCTGCTGCAGCAGCTGCAGCACCAGCTGGATCCCGCGGTTGATCTCGTCAAGCTGCAGGAATGCAGGACGGTGATGGATATTGCTGCCATGATTGAATTGCCGCCGACAGAAGACAGGCAGCCCAGACTTCATCCTGAGAATGCGTCTATTGCACCCGTCAGTTGGCCGCAATTTCCCGAGCTCATCCTGCTTAACAAAGGATCACAAGGTTCGCCCGTATTCTGGTTTCATGGGGGGTTGGGCGGTGTCGAAATGTACCAGAAGTTGGCGCAAAAGAGTGAGCGTCCCTTTTACGGAATTCAGGCCAGAGGGTGGTTGACTGACCGTACTCCTCTAAAAGGGGTCGGGGCGATGGCTGCTTATTATGCCCACATTATTCAATCGGTTCAGCCCGACGGTCCTTATGATCTGGGAGGATACTCCTTAGGCGGGGTTCTGGCCTATGAAGTAACGCGTCAATTGCAGGTACTGGGGCATGCGGTGAATTCGGTTGTGATGCTGGACTCCCCATACGGCAAAGAGTTCCAGCAAGGAGCCGTCTCAAGAACAACGGCCGTATTGCAGGCCGTTAACTTGGCGCTTGCCTCGAGGAATTTTCAAGAACCGGACAAGTTTATCCAGACGCTGATTCATAGGGATGAACTGGACTTTAATGTGGAAGAGGGCAAACTGCTGGAGCAGCTTATTAAGCTGGGAAACACACGCGGACTCACCAAGACCGAGGATCAGATTGTGTCCATGATCGAGGCGAATGTCAAGATACAGCATGCTTACCAATTCGATCAATATACGGCAATGCCGCTTCCCGACCCGGATGCCGTAACCTGC
This sequence comes from Sporisorium sorghi, assembly GCA_023212695.1. Taxonomy (NCBI): domain Eukaryota; kingdom Fungi; phylum Basidiomycota; class Ustilaginomycetes; order Ustilaginales; family Ustilaginaceae; genus Sporisorium; species Sporisorium sorghi. The sequence continues at coordinate 27,469 of JALCCG010000172.1, read as the reverse complement.
TACTATTTCCGCAATAAGGGCGGCTTGATCTTCGGAGAGCTGGAGCCGTACTTCTCGACAACCGAAGATTCGTCGGTTCTAGACCAAGCGGCATACTGGAAGGAGTGGGAACGCCAGTTCCCGGACCTGCATGTCATGGATATCGATCCTTCGAATCATATGGTGCTGTTGTCGGAAGCTAAATCGTACGAAACGATTTTTGCATTTTGCGAAGCGTTATATTCTGGAGAAGGCATAACCAAGGAGTTCCTCCAGATGTTTAAAGAGCAAACGAAAGAATTACACGGAAGCAAGGTGTGAACGAATCCCGACTAAGCTGCGGTACAAGGCGCTTAGTCGGGATTTTGTCATGCCTATGCGAAAGGGAGGACAATGGTTAATTACGAAGTGTTTGCACTACGAACGGTCTCGCTTCCTTACATTAATTATTGCTATATTGTTTTGGACAAAAGCAGTCGTTCTGCCTTGTTAATCGATCCTTCATGGGAACTCGATGCCATCCTCGGCAAGCTGAACGATTTGAATGCAGACGTGAAGGGGATTATGTTGACTCACTCCCATTATGATCACGTGAATTTGACCTTGGTGCTCACGGAGATTTTTGAATGTGACGTATTCATGTCGAATGTGGAAATTGAAGACTACGGATTCCATTGCAGAAACCTGATAAGTGTCGCGGATCAAGAAGTCATCTCGATTGGGAGAACGAAGGTCACCTGCTTGTGGACACCCGGACATACCTCGGGAAGCATGTGTTTTTTGCTGGAGGACTGCGTATTTACTGGAGACACTTTATTCATAGAGGGCTGTGGGGGATGCCATTATCCAGGCGGTTCGGCTGAGGCGATGTTTGAGAGTATCCAAAAGATCAAGGCTTTGGCTGCCCCGGACTTGCGTGTGTATCCCGGTCATTCCTATGGGGCCGAGCCAGGCCAAACCATAAGAAGGTTATACGATCAGAATATTTACTTTCAATTGGATTCGCGCAAGCATTTTGTCGATTTCAGAATGAGGCCGAATCAGAAAAGCGTATTTAATTTTCGATGATAGGGGAGTGAACAAAGGTGGGGAAATCCATCGTATTTTTATTTTCCGGGCAAGGCTCACAATACTACCAAATGGGCAGGGAATTATATCGAGATCAACCGGTGTTCCGCCACTGGATGCGGCATCTGGATCAATATTATTACGGAATAACCGGAAATTCGGTCATCGACGAGCTGTACGATAAGGATTATCCAATAAGTCAACCATTTGACTCATTGCCGCTCACACATCCCGCCATATTCATGATCGAATATGCCTTAGCCCAGGTATTTATGGAGCAGCAGATCTACCCTGATTATGTGTTTGGTACCAGTCTGGGGGAATTTGCGTCATGCACCGTTGCCGGAGCGCTGGATTACACTTCAGCATTGGAGAGTTTGGTCGTTCAAGCGGACATCGTACAGAATCATTGCGAACCGGGAGGGATGATCGCTATTCTTGAACAAGTATCGCTGTTCCATAGCGAACCGGAGCTTTATCGGAACTGTGAGATTGCCTCGGTTAATTTTGACAATCATTTTGTCGTTTCAGGTGGAGCAGCAGGCCTCTCTGAAGTGGAGTCCTATATAAAAGACCGCAAAGTGATGTATCAGCGATTACCTATTCATTATGGTTTTCACTCTAAGTGGATAGATCCTGCCGGAGCGCTATATAAGCGTTATGCAACCTCATATTCTTTAAAGTCTCCTCAAGCAGGAGTCATATCAGCTCTAGCTGGCGGGGCCTGTGCTTCTTTTGAACCCGAATATTTATGGAACACGGTGCGGGAACCGATCCGCTTTCGCGATGCCTTGATAACTTTGCTGCCCATGGAGGATAAGATTTTTGTGGATTTGGGGCCAGGGGGAACACTTACAACCTTCATAAAGCACAATCATTCGTTATTTGGCCCGGACGGAGTCCAGAGTTTACATTCGGTTCTTAGTCCTTTTCACAAGGATATGAACAGGCTGGAGCAGGTACTGTCCAAAATAAAATGGGAACGGGTAACGACATGATGGCAAAGTGAGATTCGGTTGTCGAAACCAAGATTATTTTGCGATTGCCCGAGAAATAAAACCTGCGCTTCATGATAGTAATAGTAATTTTATTGCGATTGAATGATAACTATATGATTATATATCAACGGTGGATGGAATCTGGCTCAAGATGGTATTGGAGGTTCAGAGAATGGAACGTTTGGAGATCATCTCAGATAAGCTAAAGCTGCTGGGAGATAAGACAAGACTGACGATGCTGATCTTGCTAACAGAGAGGGAATGGTGTGTGTGCGAGTTCGTTCACGTGCTGCATATGTCACAACCAGGTGTCAGCCAACATTTAAGAAAACTGAAATCTCTGGGAATCGTGAATGAAGAAAGGCGCGGACAATGGGTATATTACTCGCTCAATGTTGCAGACAAGCCATACATTCAGGCCGTATTGAATGAGATGCCGTCTCCACAAGATATGCTTAAGCAGCTGAACAAAAGTGATATGAAATATTAATGTGATTAACGATGGTCACATTGTTCAATTGCCAGGCTTTTTTTATTCTAAATATAATCATATAGTTATATTATGATGTGAGTTTCGTTGTAACCTTTTGTTGAACAGAAGTCTTGAAAGTCCGCGCGAACAGCGGCGTAAAGTAAGTCAAACAGCAGCATACCGGCATAGGATGAAGACGGGGCAACTTGAAATGGTTGCGGCGTCTTTTTTGCGTTATTGCACTAAAGTTGCAGGCACCCCTCCTTTTCAACTAATATTTAGAGAGGGAACGGAACTTCTAGTATGTAATCAGCAAGCGATATTTAATTACGATCGAGTCAAAAACGACTCTGAATCACACAATCGAAAGGAAGTATCCCATGAATTCTTTGCAAATCGAACAGCTCAAAATCATTCGGAATGAAATTACCCGTTTCATGATGAAATACAAATTCGCATTAGATGAGATTGAAACTAAAATGGAAATATTGAAAGAGGAGTTCCAGGCTCTTCATGATTATAGCCCGATTGAACATACGAAATCCCGCCTGAAGTCACCGGAAAGCATCATGAAGAAACTGCTTCGTAAAGGCGGAAACATATCCCTAAGCTCGATTGAGGATAACATTAAGGATATCGCAGGTTTAAGGATCACCTGTTCTTTTATTTCCGACATTTACAAAATCAGCGATATGCTGCAGCAGCAAAGCGACTTAACGGTTCTTAATGTGAAGGATTATATCAAGAATCCGAAGCCGAACGGATACCAAAGCCTGCATCTTCTAGTAGAAGTACCGGTGTACTTCTCCGACAGGGTTGAAAAGGTATGCGTTGAAGTTCAGATTCGAACCATTGCCATGGATTTCTGGGCAAGCCTGGAGCACAAGATCTTCTACAAATATAATAAGTCGGTTCCTCAGCAGCTGCTGGAGGAGCTGAAGAATGCAGCGGATACCGCCAATGCGCTGGACCGTCAAATGGAACAATTGCATCATGAGGTACAAGCAATCAAGGATTCAGAGAGTGAGGATTCATTGCTGGAGGAGCTGAAGAGCATTCAGATTAACAATCGCAAGTATGAGCTTCCAGCGGGCTTGCTTGAGGTATTCACGGAGGAGAAATAAGGTTAAGTCTTTTTCGAAGATATCAAGTGCAACATGTTTCATCGGCAGTGGTCCGGGTATATATATCCTAAGTGGGAAGTGAGAGTCACATCAACACCAGACGGATAACAAGACTGTTAAAGTCGGAATTACCGAAAGGACTTGATACCCATGAAGCATATAACGAGGAATAAGGAAGGCACCGCCTGAATTATTCCGAAGACATCCTAAGTAATGTAATGATGGTTTGTGAACGGTAATAACCGCTTCCCACTTTAAAAGACTCTGCGAGGCATCTCGTGGAGTTTTTTTCGTTGCATCCCAGCTGGATATGCTGATCTTTTGCTGAAAAGACTGTTCACAATATTGAGGGAATGGCGGCATTCGATGGACTGCTTCTATGATATACTTATGAATTGGATACAATGGTAAGTAACATGGATGAGATTGTAAAGAACCTACATAATTGAGGTGTATATAGTGACAACTATAGTAGTGATCGGCGGCGGCATTACCGGACTTTCAACCTTATACTACCTGCAAAAAGAGTTAAAGCTTCGTCATCAGGAGATGAATCTGGTGCTTATTGAGGCAAGCGAAACGCTTGGAGGGAAAATTCGAACCGTTCAGAATGGCGAGTTTATTATGGAAACCGGCGCGGATTCCATCGTGTCCCGAAAAACGAATGTGGCACCGCTCTTGGAGGAGCTTCAGCTAACGGATCAGGTTGTGTATAATGCCACGGGAACCTCTTTTATTTACACAAGCGAGGGACTGAAGAAAATTCCGGACGAGAGTGTGTTTGGTATACCGCTTAGCCTGAGGTCGCTGGCCGAAAGTGAGCTCGTATCCGCGGAGGGGAAGGTAGTGGCGCTCAAAGATTATTACACGCCCAATGAGACATTCACCAGGGATGATTCGCTGGGGGAGTTTCTTGAAGCATTTCTTGGCAAGGAGATTGTGCAGAAGCAGATCGCTCCGGTCATATCAGGGGTGTATTCCGGAGATCTTCATGACTTGACCATTGCCTCCACCTTCCCCTATTTGCTTGATTACAAAAATACATATGGCAGCATCATGGGCGGCCTCGCAGAGAATAAGCAGAAGTATCTGGGTGCGGGAAACAAGAAATTCATCTCCTTCAAAGGCGGCGTCTCGGCTTTGATTGATGCCCTGGAAGATACGGTTTCTCAAGCAGGAGCAGAGATTTACAAAGGAACGGCAGCAGCGAAGCTGAAGAAATTAGCTGATGGCTATGAAATTGCACTCTCCAACGGAGAAAAGCTTGAAGCCGATTATGTTGTGCTGAGCACGCTGGCTTCATCTGCGAAGGAATTGCTGCAAGATCCACACCTTAACGAAGACTTCGATCAGCTGTATACCAAATCCCTCATCAGTGTGTATCTTGCTTTTGATATACAAGATGAAGAACTTCCTTATGATGGCACAGGATTCATTACGGGCAAAGGCACACATTTGAAGTGTGATGCCTGCACCTGGACCAGTCGGAAATGGGAGCATACCTCCGAGAACAAGCGATTATTGATGAGATTGTTCTACAAGAGCTCCAATCCGCATTATGAGGAGTTAATCCGGTTAACGGACGATGAATTGAAGCAGGTCGGGATGGAGGACATCAACCGCAGCTTGGGTATTACGGCAGAGCCGGTCTCCTGTGAAGTTACGAAGTGGCATGACGACATGCCGAATTACCATTTGAAGCACAGACAGGTTGTAGAATCATTGGAGCGCAAACTAAAAGACTCGTATCCTAACGTGATTCTTGCGGGATGTTCTTACTATGGGGTAGGCATCCCGGACTGTATTGCGAATGGTGAGAATACGGCTGGTCAGATTATGGAACGTAATCAGGAGGCAAACACATGACCATCTACATTGCACTGCTTCGAGGGATCAATGTCGGCGGCCACCATAAAATAAAAATGGCCGATTTAAGGAAGATGCTGGAGGGCATGGGGCTAACCCATGTACAAACCTACATTCAGAGCGGAAACGTACTGTTTCAATCCGCGGAATCCAAAGCAGCTCTGCGTGCAAAGATGGAGCAGGGCATACTTGAAGTGTTTGGCTTCCCAGTGCCGGTGCTGCTCAGAACCTCCTCGGAAATCGAAGGGATTATTCGGAATTGTCCTTTCTCAGAAGAACGTATTCGCCTTGCCGAGGAAGCCTCAGAGTTTGAAAGCCTGTATGTTGCCATGCTGCCAGAAGTACCTGCAGTTGAAGAGGTTGAGAAGTTGAAGAACTATGAGAACGACAAGGAAGCCTTTGAAGCGATAGGTGAAGAGGTCTATTTATTATTTAAGGAAAGCGTTCGGAATTCCAAGCTGGCAGGGCAATTGTCCAAGCTCAGTCTACCCGTCACGATGCGGAATTGGAAAACGATGAACAAGCTGGCACAGCTGGCCATGGAGATGCAGAATGAGCCGCCTCAATAGTTGAATGGGGCGAACTCGCATCGATGAGCAATCGACGCTCAGACATAATGGTTTTGAAAGAGAGTTGTTTCGTTTATTGAGGATCGGGTAAATATAGAATAAGTGGGAAGTGGTATTGTCAATCGACGGACGGAAGAACTTGATGTCATTCCGAAAGGCAGTTGATTCGCCATGAACACTCGCAAAAGGAGAAGAAGAGCGAGATTTCTTCGATTCTTTTCAGGTAAGGCACCCTAGCAATTGGAAAATTGCTGCATAACGAACTTCAAATCGCTTCCCACTCATAAGGATCCTGCGATATCATTCGCGGGGTCTTTTTTTTGTGCAGTAAATGGAGCCCAAGTCCATATCTAATAGTAAAGAATGCCTGACAAATGGTTCCCTGTGACTAGAGGTGGAAGGGACTACCGGGACTATTATATCATTTATCAAATTTTACATAAAGTGGTTTAAAAACCGGGCGGAATATGCAATTATTGATTTCAGGAGGTGATGGGGTACGCAACTCCTCGAGGGGACAACCTGAATCGAACGTTGTGAAGGAGCTTGTGATGAAAGCGCTTTAATTTTAAATTTGGAGATCCCATGGAGACCTGGAGAATTGGGAAACTGAATTGATTGCTCAACAAATCATTTCTAGGAGGTTTTCCATGTCTAAGATCGTCCTTAATCGATGTATTTCCTGCTTCTTGATTCTCTGTATCGTTTTATCAGCCACGTTCACCGTTGGCATTGGACAAGCTTCAGCCGAGCAGCCGGCTACAGGCAATACTGTTCCGGAGCTGTTAATTACTGAACTTGTACCTGATTCTACGAATGTTGGAACTGCAGACGGATACGAATTTATTGAAGTGTATAACAATACCGATCAGGCCATCGATTTCAGCAATTACAAAATACGCTACCGTTATTTGGAGAGTGACACCCTCTGGGCGCACGTCCCTGATGAGGTGACCATTCCAGCCGGCGGTACGCTGGTGTTCTGGATTATTAACGGTCAGAACAATAAATCAACGATTGGCGATTTTAATAATAACTATGGCACCCAGCTGACTGAGAACACCGATGTGGTGAGAATATTCTCAGGCGGTATGTCCAATTCGCGCATGCGGGAGCTCATGGTAGTGACCAACACCGGGCGACCGATCGTGTCTGCATTCTACAATGACGGAGAACTCCATAACGGTCCTGATCTGGGGATCTTCTATAAATATCCTGAGGACGGCAGCCTGAAGATGCAGCGGATCTCCCAACTGGAGCATCTGGCAACGCCGGGTTCATTACAGCATTCTGAGGTGCCGTCGGAGCCGGTACATATCGATATAACGAAAGAACCGACCGTGACGAACCGCACGACAGCCATGGACGTAGAGCCTGGAGATAATCTGGAGATAATTGCAGAGGCCCATGATGCGCGAATGGTCACTTCTGTGGCATTATCTTATCGTGTCGATGGTCTAAATGATTACACGGTGGTTCAGCTCCAGGAAGGAAAGCAAGATTTCCGGCATACGATCTCTTATCTTGAGCTGCTGGGACACCGTAAACTGGAGTATTTCTTCACGGTGTCCAATACGTTTAAAGAAGTGGAGAGCCCCAAGTATGAGGTCGATCTGACAGGGAATGGAACAAGCGCCAGATTGAACCTGGATCATCAACAGACGGTAACCGGCACAACGTACATCCGGGGCGCCGCAAATGGTGCGGAATCCAACGACCTGGAGCTTTTTATAGATGGACAGAGGGTTCAAGGTGTGCCTGTCATGGAGCACTCAGCCTACTTTGTATTTGAAGCGGATGGTATCGATGATGGGATCAACACGGTAACCATCGGCAAGGACGTTCTCTACAAGACTGAGGCTAATATAGATGGCTATCGAACGATCGCTGTCCCGATTGAACCCCAGTTGCTGACAAGCGGCATTAACGAAATAACGCTTCGGGCAGGCGACAATGAGCGAACCTACTTCGAGGATAACAAGCCAGCTGGGAACATGGATGACTTCAATGCCCGAAATGTACGACTTCTGTTAGGAGACGGAACGGAGATACGGGATCCGCGATATAGCGACCCTGCGCTGATTCATGATCTGGGTGATGACGGACGGTTTCTGCCGCTGGTTGAATTTTATTTTGACATTCCGGCAGATAAGGTAAAAGCTTTGTCGTATGCGTGGGATACCTCACAAGTCACGGACGGCCAGCATACGGTCCAACTGAACGTAAAGGGCCAGTCTGAAGTATCTGCCACCGTTCAGTCCGATAATCATGGGCCGGAAATCGATGTGAGTGTGGAAGAGGGAAAGTCTTATAAGGGGAACATCCCGATCGAAGTGTCCGCTGTGGATAACGTATCCGGCGTGGATCGTATGGAGGTCACACTGGACGGTCGATTAATCGAGGTGCCATACGCGACTTCATCATCGGAGCTTGCACCTGGTGATCATAAGCTGGAGATTCGCGCAGTGGATAAGATCGGCAACAGCTCGGAACGCTCCGTTACGTTTAACACTGCTCAGGAGCATCCGAATGCACCGGTCTTGGTGTCACCAGCGGATAAGGAGACAGGAACAGGGCTTTCGCCAGAGCTGAAGGTTCAAGTCAGTGATCCATCGAATGACGAGCTTGAGGTTTCCTTCCATCAGGCGTATACGTATCACTCGTTAAGCGGTGATCGAGTGAAGCTGTCCAAGAACGCTTCGGATGAAGAACCGCCCAAGGTCAAGCTTCCGGCTGGCGAAACCGCATTGACAGAAGAGGAATTGAAACTCATCTCCGAGTCCAACGATCAATATGTTACCGTGGATTCTACATCCCGGTTCCCTTACATCCGCTTCGAGGTTGACCTGGAGCATGCCGCCGAGCCAGGTGACGTCGTCGAAGTGGGTTGGGAAGGACATACCGTTTCTGGTCGCAAGGTCACGATGTACGCGTGGAATTACAATACAAGCAAGTGGACGGAAATCACGAAACATATCGCCCAGTCCGAAGATGATTTTACGCTTCGTGGAGAATTGGCCGCTGCCGACTACGTGCGGAACAACCAGGTGGATGTCATCGTCCAGGATGAAATTCCCACCCGAGGCGATTATGACTATACCTTTGTCTGGGTATCGGATACCCAGTTCTTGACAGAGCTGTACCCGCACATTCAACAGAAACAATTCGACTGGATCGTCGATTCCATGGATGATATGAATATTAAATATTTGTTCCATACCGGTGACATCGTGAATGATCCGACGGCGCAATATCAGTGGGAACGAGCCGACAGATATATGAACATGCTGGAGAATGCAAACTTGCCTCATGGCGTGCTTGCCGGTAATCATGACGTGGGTAGTTATGATTGGGATTACACGACCTACAGTCAATATTTTGGAGAGGACCGCTATAAGAATCAGCCCTACTACGGTGGCTCCTACAAGGATAATCGCGGTCATTACGACCTCATCTCCGCCGAAGGCAACGATTTCATCATGATGTATATGGGATGGGGAGTCGAAGACGAGGACATAAAGTGGATGAATGAGGTTCTGGCTGAGTACCCGGACCGAATCGCGTTTCTGAATTTCCATGATTACATGCTTGCCAATGGAACGCGTTCCGGTGTAGGAAACAAGTTATACAATGAAGTGGTCATCACGAACCCGAATGTAGTTGCTGTTCTGAGCGGGCATTACACGGGAGCCAGTCTGCTCAAGAATGAGCTGGATGATGACGGTGACGGTACGCCGGACAGAACCGTCTATCAGATGCTTGCGGACTACCAGGGACATGCCGATGGTGGCAGCGGCTACCTGCGCTTGCTGCATTTTGATAAGGAAAGCAATCAAATTTACGTGAATACGTATTCTCCATACCTGGATAAGTACAATTATTATACAAATCCAGGCGTTGACGAGTTTACGATGAATCTGGATCTTGAGCCGAAGCTGAAAAGGGTGGCAACGGATTCGATTCAAGTGAATCATCTGAAAGGAGCGGCTATGGGTGCACAGCAGAAAGTTGCCAGCGGTGCAGAGGTGACGCAGCCATGGACGGGGCTTCAATCGAACGGGACGACGTATTCCTGGTATGTTCTTGCACAGGATGAATTCGGCGGGAGAACCGTATCGGATGTTTGGTCATTCACGACCGAAGGCGGGGAGCTTCCTGCTCCGACGAATCTGAAGGCACTGCGAGTGACATCATCCTCGGTTCAGTTGGGCTGGGATTCTGTGAACCATCCGGACCAGCAGGTCGCGGGCTACAATATCTATCAGAATGGTCAGCGGACAGCGACTGTAACGGAGAGTGTGTATGAAGCGACAGGGCTGACGGCAGACACGGTATACGAATTCCAGGTAACTACCCTGGATGAACAAGGGAACGAATCGGATCGAAGCGACAGGTTAACGATTACAACGAATGCTGAGGTCATTTCGGGTGCGCCTGTATGGTCATCCGGAGAGTTGAAGGTTACGGACATAACGCCAATAAGTGTAACCTTAGGCTGGCCGGAGGCGAATGCACCTGATGGCGTGGATGGCTATCGCGTCTATCAGAATGGTCGGAGTGAACCGGTGGTTACCGTGACGAACGACGTGTATTCACATACCGTCTCCAGCCTGGAGCCGGATATGCTGTATCACTTTACGGTAAAAGCCTATAATGCGGCTGGAGAGAGCCATGGACTTCATCAATCGGTTACAACTCCGGCGGCAGCTGTAGACAAAAGCGAGCTGAAAAGGTGGATCGCTTTGGCACAGCAAAGGCTCGATGAAACCCAAGAAGGCTCATCGCCGGGCCAGTATCCGGCAGCCGCACGATCCGCTTTACGGACTGCCATTACCAGTTCCAGTGTCGTAGCGGAACAGGATCAAGCCACATCCAAGGATGTAGAGGATGCAGTGATAGTATTGCAGGCTGCAATCCGTGCCTATAACGCTTCGGTTGTTCCTTCATCGGAGAATCCTCCATCTTCTGGTTCAGATTCTTCCGGAGGCATCGTACGGTCAGGCAACACAAACCTGAAAGGCCTTGAAGTGATCATTGGCGGCAAAGCGGTCGAACTATCTCCTGCGTTCAACCAGAATACAACGGAGTATCGGCTTGAAACGGAAGCCGAATCGGTGCAGCTCCGTGTTGGCGCAGCGCACAGCGGAGCCAAGGTGCTTCTGGGTGATGAAGCCGTGAAGCCGGATCAACTGATCGCCTTAACGGAAGGGGATAACATTCTGAGGTTGGTAGTTCAAGCCGAGAATGGCGCGACAAAGGTCTATCAGTTGAACATTCATCGTAAAGCTAAGCAAGAGACAGAAGCGCCGAAGCCCGACTCCAAGCCGGCAGGCTTAACGGACATCGGTGAACACTGGGCCGCGTCAGCCATTGAACAAGCCGTTCAGCTTGAGATTGTTGGAGGTTACCCGGACCAGACCTTCAGACCGGACCGTCCGGTAACCCGTGCTGAATTTATGGTGATGCTGGCAAAAGCCATGGAGGGCCACGGGAAATCCGCGACGCTGAACTTCAAAGATAGTTCCCTCATCGGACCTTGGGCGCTTGAAGCCGTTCAATGGGCCGTATCCGAAGGTATTGTGAAGGGATACGAAGATCGTTCATTCCGTCCGAATCAAACCGTTAACCGTGCAGAGATGGCGGTCATACTTGTGAGATACCTGGGACTGAGCTTGGGGGATGCGGAATCTTCCTTCCGAGATCAGAGCAACATTCCTGGCTGGGCAGAGAAGGAGATATCCGCTGCTGTTAATGCAGGTATCGTGAATGGCCGCTCGGGCAACCGATTTGCTCCACTCGAATCCGCGACTCGCGCGGAAGCGGTCATGATGATTCTTCGCATGCTCGAGAATGTGAAGAAATAACGAGTTATTCGAATGAACAAGAGGCTTTCGCCCAAGCTTATTCATGGGTGAAGGCCTCTTTTACATGGGGAGATTCATCGATATTCATCCCTTTACTCCACTATCGAAGGCCTCAGCGCGATAGGAGAATAGACCCTGCAAGAGTGGACGCTTTGACAAACGTGCACTCTTGCAGGTTATTTTTTTTATCCAATGATCAAAAGGTCTGCCCCTTTACCTTCAATAAGTAGGCCAGCCCTGGGCGTCCCAGTTCAGGTCATTGATGAGCAGCTTCGGCGTACCGTTGTCCGTTGCGTCATAAGCATGTCTAATGATGATGTTGTTATACACATCTTGATGTCCGGGACCCTTCCAGACGGCATTGCCGCTGTCCATGATCGTGCCTCCGCCGTTCAGCATGCTGGTTCCGTTCTTGTCTACATACGGGCCTGTGATATTGGCAGAACGGCCATAAGCGATTTTATAAGTGCTGTTCACGCCCTGACAGCAGGAATCAAAGGAGGCAAACAGATAATAGTAGCCGTTTCGGTAGATGATCGTTGGCGCTTCAACGGCTCCGCCGTTGTTAGGACGTGAGGCAATGGAATAAAGCGTGCCTGCCGGTTTCATCGTGCTTGCATCCACGCGTGTTAGCTTCAGTCCGCTCCAGAACGAACCGTAGGCGAGCCAAGGGTTACCGTCCTTGTCAATGGTCAGGGTCGGATCGATTGCATTATAGTTGTTAGATGATGTCGTCCGGGTAACCAGCCCGTCATCACGCCAATTGCCTGAGGTGATGCTGGTTGTCGAAGCCAAGCCGATGGCGGATGTGTTGGACCCGAAGGACGAGATCGAATAATAGAGCCAGTAACGACCGTTGAAATATTCAATATCGGGTGCCCAGAGATCATTCGTGCTCTGATTCGGTACATACGTCTTCCACCAGGATAGCGGGGAGGAGAACACCTGATTGGCCCTGGTCCAGTTCGTGCCGCTGCTGGACTTCAGCAGCTGAATGCCCTGTCCTGTTGAGAAGGTGTACCATGTATTCCCTTCCTTGATGATCGTTGGATCATGAACGACAATATCGCCGCTAAGGTTCCAGAAAGCGCCGAATGCCGACTGTGCGCCGGTGACGCACAACCCAACAGCCAGCACAAGCGAAGTAAGCCATTTTCTCTTCTTGTTCATTCGTTATATCCTTCCTTTCAATCTGAATTAGAGGGAACGAATCCATGAAACACTTCTTGAATAAATCACCTCCGATTTGTTTGGGATTTGCTTCATATTATTATAAATCAATTTATGTTATTTTAAATTATAAAAGCGCTTCCAGTATAAGTAAAGTACAAATTTTATTTCAAGAGAGGGCTGTTCAACTGAATTTTCGCTTGTGGAATACAGAAGATTCAGGTCTAGTCTTCTGTATACAAATAAAGCCCCGCGAAGCTCGCAGGGCTTGTTCCGTGCTTGTATTCCAATCGTAATCAGACCCAGCGTCCGCCGCGGAATACTGGCTCAACCGTGCCGTCCGCCAGCTCGCCGTCAATGTCGAGTTCAGCAGACCCGATCATGAAATCGACATGCGTCAAGCTGACATTGGCTCCACGGGCCAGCAGTTCCTCCTTGCTCAGCTTGGTACCGCCCTCTATATTGACCGGATAGGCGCTGCCAAGTGCAAAGTGACAGGAGGCATTCTCATCAATCCCGGTGTTATAGAACACCCGATTCAGTTGAGAGATCGGCGAGTCATGCGGAACGAGCGCCATTTCCCCGAGATAGGATGCACCCTCGTCCGTGTCGAGCAGTGCTGTGAGATGCTCCCGTCCGGATTCGGCTTCATACTCGACTACCCTGCCGTCCTTGAAGGTAAGCTTGATGCCTTCAACCAATCGGCCGTTCAGATTGAGAGGAAGCGTACTGGTTACCGTACCGTTCACGCCTGTACGGTGCGGCATCGTATAGATCTCTTCTGTTGGCATATTGGCAACAAAATATACGCCGGCTTCGTTCTCATCGCCGCCGCCGAGCCATAGATATCCCTCCGGCATATCAACACGCAAATCGGTTCCCGGTGCGCGGTAGTGAAAGCTCTTGTAGCGCTTTGCGTTCATGTGATGTTGTCGCAGCTTCAGTTGAGCTATATGATCGCGCCAGGCGGCTACCGGATCGTCGTTTCCGACACGGGTCATCTGGAATACGGCCTCCCACATGGCTGGAACCCGCTCTTCTTCAGGGAGGTCTGCAAACACTTTATTAGCCCATGCACGCGTAGGCGCCTTAATGAGCGACCAGCTGATTTTGTTGTTGCGCACATAATCCTGGTATTTCTCGCTGGCTACAGCGGCAGCTTTTACAGCCGTAGATACTTTGGCTGAGTCAATTCCACGGAACGACTCTGGATCCGGTACCTTAATGCGCAGAATGGCACCTCCGCCTTCGGCAAGCTGCTGCATGGCATCTGCCTGCCACTGTGGATAATACCCGAAGGAATCGTCAGGTGCCTTCTCATAACGAATTCGGGTGATTTTCTCGTCTTCCCAATCGACTTGCACATATTTGGCGCCCGCATCATATGCCTTGGCTACGATGTGGCGGGTCAAATCTACGGTTTCAATGGGCGCATTGACGATTAGAACTTGACCTGGCTGAACGTTTACGCCCACTTTAACGACCAGCTCCGCGTATTTCTCCAGATTTTTCTCGAAATTGTCCATATGTAGATGTCCTCCATTTCAGATGTACACTTTATTCTATCACGTTAACAGTAGACACTAAACAAATGGATGATGGCGATATCGGCAATTGCCTCTTTTTCTTGTCCAGAGTAAGGGAGATTTGTCTCCGAAGCAGATGTTTCAATTCATGCAGTGAGCAATCTGACTGTCCACATTGTTTAACTTTGCCTCGTAGAAGGAGAGCATTTCCCCGCAGTATTCGTAAGCATCGGGCGAAGCCACCTCACCGCGGAGTAATACCCGTATTTGATCTGTGGTCAGACCGAGCTTCAAGTACAATGGAATCATCTTGACCCGTTCGATCAAGGATGCGCGTTAAAATCGCGGTAATCATTGTCCAGTCTGTCGGCTTCCAGCAGTCTTTTTTGCTCATAGTGCCGGATGGAGCGCATGGACATGACTGTGTTGTGATAATTCGCTGATCTTTATTCCATGTGTATCTCCCTACTTAAATTAGATAACCAGATTATCGCTACGAGCTGCCTGTGCTTTAAGGATGGGGGTTCTCTGAACTATTTATATAAATAGAATCCCCGTGCAAAAGTGTGACAATCAGCTGTCATACATTCTGGATTACACTGACTTTAGTAAATAAGGAAACGTACTGAGAAGGAGTGTTTGAGAAACGTGAAAACGAATCAAGTTAACAAACTGCCCATCGTGCTTGCCGGGCTGCTGCTCGCCATCCTGATGGCTTCCATGGACAATACGATTGTAGCGACGGCCATGGGAAATATCGTGGGAGAGCTCGGCGGACTCGATCATTTCGTATGGGTGACCTCCGCTTATATGGTCGCTGAACTGGCAGGAATGCCGATCTTCGGAAAGCTGTCCGATATGTATGGGCGCAAAAAGTTTTTTGTATTCGGGATGATTGTATTTATGCTGGGCTCCGTGCTGTGCGGAACGGCAAGCTCCATTACGGAACTGGCGCTGTATCGTGCGGTGCAAGGAATCGGCGGCGGGGCACTCATTCCGATTGCATTCGCCATTATGTTTGATACGGTTCCGCTTGAGAAGCGCGGCAAGCTTACAGGTTTGTTCGGAGCTGTGTTCGGGTTATCGAGTATATTTGGCCCGCTGGCAGGGGCATACATTACGGATCACATCACCTGGCAGTGGGTGTTCTATATCAATTTGCCCATTGGAATCGTGGCTTTCATGATGGTCACGCTGTTCTACAAGGAGTCGCATGAGCGTTCCAAACAACCAATTGATTGGATGGGAGCAACCACGCTCCTGACAGGCGTTATTTGCTTCATGTTTGCACTGGAGCTTGGCGGCAAGCAATTGGCATGGGATTCCTGGATTTTGATTTCCTTGCTCGCTGCTGCTGCCGTTATGCTGGTTGTTTTTGTTCTAGCCGAGAGAAGGGCAAAGGAGCCAATCATATCATTCAGCCTGTTTAAGAATAAACTCTATACGTCCAGTGTGTTATGCGGTTTATTCAGTGGCGGATCGTTTATCGTGGCTTCCGTATATATACCGATCTTTATCCAAGGCGTACTTGGGGGAAGCGCAACCAACTCGGGTCTCGTTCTACTGCCGATGATGCTGGGCTCCGTCATAACAGCTACGGTGAGCGGTTTTCTGATGAGCAGAATATCTTATCGAAACATCATGATTCCAACACTGGTCCTGTTCACGGGGGGCATGGTGCTCGCCTCGACGCTGACGGCGGAATCAAGCAGGCTGATCGTCACCTTATACATGGTGCTGATTGGGCTTGGCATCGGGGGCTCGTTCTCTGTGCTGGGAACCGCTGTGATGCATGGCTTGTCTTATAAACAGCGCGGCATGGCCACCTCGACCTTCAATTTCACGCGGTCGCTCGGTATGACGATTGGGATAACGGTGTTTGGGTTGATACAGAGCCGCTCTTTTGCGGGTTCCTTAACATCGGGCGGAGCGAACAACGGTCACCTTCCTGAGGGATTTAATCTGCAGGATCCCCACGCGCTGTTGGCACCGGAGACTCGTGCGCTGATTCCGGCGGAGCTGTTAAAACCGATATCGGACTCACTGGCATCCTCCATAGCTGCAACGTTCGCCTGGGCTATTGCTCCTGCCGCGTTAGCGCTTCTTGCCGCAACGTTTATGGGACGCAAGAAGCTGGATGAATCCGCGGAGGTGAAGGAGGCTGTCGTTGATTCGGCAGAGGAAGTCGAAGAATCCCAGGATCGGGAGAAGCTGGTCTTGGTTCCATAACAAGATGGCTTCGCCGTAGTCCATCATATGATAAGAGCTGCCTGCCGGTGTTCAACCGATCAGGCAGCTCTGTTGCTATTAGCTCTTAATGGCGCCTGCCGCAATATCTGAAATGAATTGCTTGCTGATAAACAGGAACATGACGATCAGCGGAATGACGGCGAGAAGGGTGCCGGCAATAACCATCGAGTAGTCGGTGGTGTAGATTCCGTTCAATGAGGAGAGTGCAACCTGTAAAGTGAATTTACTCTCATCGTTCAGAATGATGAGTGGCCAGAGATAATCATTCCACACGCCGATAAACGTGAAGGCGGCCAGGAATGAAAGAGCAGGCCGCAGAATAGGCAGCGATATATTCCAGTACAGGCGGAAGAATCCGCAGCCATCGATTTTACCGGCATCCAGCAGCTCCGATGGAACCGACTCCTGCGCATACTGTCTGATCCAGAAGATCCCGAAAGCGTTTACCATTCCCGGAATAATCAAAGCCTTGTAAGAGCCCACCCATCCAAACTCGGCCATGATAACAAACGATGGCACCAGGGATAGCTGGGCCGGGGCCATCATGGTGGCGAGCAGCAGGACGAACAGCCATTTTTTGCCCGGAAATTGGAATTTAGCAAACGTAAAACCAGCCAGGGAATCAAAGAACAACACCAGAAGTGTGCACGCAGCAGCTACGAACAGGGTGTTCCAGAAGGCCCCGAAAAAGTCGATGCTGCTGAGTACCCTGGACACGTTATCTAACAAGTGGGGACCGAACCATAATTTAGGAGGAAAGCTGTAAATATCTGAAGTGGTGCGTGTCGCCATAACAAGCAGCCAGTAGAAGGGAAAGATTGACAAGAGCAGTCCGGCGATTAATCCGAGATGCAGCAGAATGGATTTCCATTTGAACATACGATTCACCCCCATTATCAGTCATTGGAAGGATTGCCCTGCACCATTTTCCAGTTCACGATGGAAAAGAGGGCAATGAGCACAAACATACCCCAGCCGACAGCAGCGCCATATCCGAAATAGTTATTGACGAAGGCTTCACGGTATAAATACAGAACGATTGTCAAACCGCCGCCGCTTACGCCGCCGTCATTCCCGACAAGCACTTGCGGTTCGGTAAAAATCTGCATGCCGCCGATCGTTGATGTAATAACCGTAAAGAGAATGATCGGTCTTAAATTCGGAATGGTGATTTTGAAAAAGGATTGTATGCCTGAAGCTCCGTCGATCTTGGCTGCCTCGTACAGAACCGTGGGAATGCTCTGCAATCCGGCGAGATAGATAATGGCGTTATACCCCGCCCATCTCCAGATGACCATCACCGAAATGGCAAGCTGGATGCCCCATGTTTTGTTCAGCCACTCCACGGAGTTCAGGCCGAACAGAGACAGTATATAGTTGAGGAGACCGTAATTGTTGGAGAATACCGTGCCGAATACAATGGCAACAGCGACGAGAGACGTGACGTTCGGCAGGAAATACCCGATCCGGAAAAATGTGCGGAACCGCACATACGATGCATTGAGAAGGAAAGCAACAACTAACGCAATAAATAGCATCGGTATCGTGGAGTAGATCCAGATGAGCAGCGTGTTGCCCACGGCTCTCCAGAATTCAGGATCGGTTAACATGAATTGATAGTTATTGAGGCCGTTAAAGGTCATCTCACCGATGCCATCCCACTTTTGAAAGGACAGAAACATGGAGAAGGCGATCGGGAACAATCCGAAAATGGCAAACAAGATGTAAAAAGGGGAGATCGCCAGATATTCCTTGCGATGTTTCCATATTTGAGCAGATAACCGGTCCTGTGACTTTGATTTCTTCGGAACAGGTTTGTGTTCCACGGGTGTATGATTCAGCAGTGGATTATCCATCGTACTGTAACCTCCTGTAGCGGTTGGTATTTAAGTACTCATAGCAATCGAGGGTTGCAATGGGTTGAACACCGGCACGAAGATTCAGCGCAGCAATTCTTTTTTGACCCTTGCCAGCGCATCCTTCCATGCTTTATCGGGATTTTTGCCCTCAAGTGCAACGGAAGAAAGCTCTCGATTGACAATGCCGTTTAAATTTGCGTATTTCCCGCCGAAGTAAGCAGGTTTGACGTTGCGCGCAGATTCCGAGAATACTTCACCTGTGGCCTGATTTCCGAAAAATTCTTCGGTTTCCTTCATCACAGGGGCGTCCAGTGCTTCCGTGGCGGAAGGAAAGAGATTGATTTTCTTGAAGGATTGAACCTGATTCTCCGGATTCTGAATATACTTCATGACATCAAACGCCTCTTGCGGATATTTACTGGTCTTCATGATGGCCAGGAAGGAACCGCCATTGTTGCCGTCTCCACCCGGTGCGCGTGCTACCTTCCATTTGCCGCTTGTATCCGGTGCTGCCTGCATTAGAATCTCCTTCATCCATACCGCACCGACAAAGGAAGCGATTCGTCCATTGTTCATGGCGGCATTCCATTCAGAGGAGGAGGTGGTGGTATTGGCACTCAGTTTCATCTGTGATGCTGTAACTGCTGTATCCCAAGCCGTCTTCATCGAGGACTCAGGTGACTCACCGATAAATGACCCATCCTCGGCAAAATATATATGGTCAGACTGGGCATTAATCTGAGTGTAGATGTTGGTGATGTTGTCGAGCATTTTTACTTTATTGTCAAAATGCTCTTGCAGTTTCAGCCCTGCCTCGAAATATTGATCCCAGGTGTTTATCTGTGCATACACATCATCAGGTTCGGACGGCAGACCGGCTTCCTCGAACAAATCCGCCCGATAATAGAGGGCAGTTGGCCCCGTATCGATCGGAAGCGCTATCATGGAACCTTCCGGGGTAACGCCAAGCTTCCATTTCCAATCGAGGAAATCGGGCTCGATTTCCTTGGCACCAAGCTCATACAGATCATAGAAGCGATCCGAGCTGGTAAACAGCTCTGCCACCCAGTCGTTAAAAGCAACGATGTCCGGTCCTCCGGAACCGGCAGCCAGCGTTGTTTTGAGCTTGGATTTGAAATCGCCTCCGATTTTTTGGGCATTGATACGGATACCCGGAAACTTTTGCTCGACGGATTTGATCAGCTCGTCGTCCAGGCTTCGGTTCCAATACCAGAGTGTAAGCGTTTTCGTTTTTTCGCTTGAAGTTGTTCCCGCGCAACCGCTGATTAACAAGATAAGAATAAGTAACCCTAAGCTAACCATCCTGCGTGTGTTCACTATCGTCAGCCTCCTAACGTGGTGAAATCAGTCATGCTTAAATCTTATTCAGTTACCAAGCTCGCGTGAGTAAAAATATATGATTAAGATAATAAACAATAGACTAAAAATTGAAACATTCCATATAAAGGAATAATTGCATAGCGCATGGAGACAATATCAAAGATTGACCAAAAATATGGAGTAGGAAGTGAAGGACAAGATGACAACGGCAAGAGATATTATGAGCTCGAATGTAAAAGTATGCACGCCTCAGGATTCTGTATCCACAGCAGCCCAAATTATGCGAGACATCAACTGTGGTTCTGTGCCCGTCTGTGAAGGAAAGAATGTTGTGGGGATGATTACGGACCGGGATATCGTCATTAAATCGGTGGCTGATTCCAAGGATATCAACACCGTGACGTGTCAGCACTGTATGACAACGAATGTTGTGAGTGCCTCTCCGGATACGGATGTGCACGAGCTGTCCCGAACGATGGCAGAACATCAGATCCGCCGGATTCCCATCGTGGACCAAGGGGAATTGGTGGGTATGGTTGCTATTGGCGATTTGGCAAAAGTGAATATCTTTGTAAATGAAGCAGGCGATGCACTCAGCCAAATTTCAGAGCAGACGCATTAAGCCTTGTTAAATCAACGTCATCTCGGAATATAGCAGCCCACGGGCTGCTTTTTTTTGTGGCGAATACAGCGAGCTGCCCTCTAATGTATAATGGCCTCCTTTCCAATGTGCGGATTTGTAATTCTTAGAATAACAATTTACACCTGCAGCGGTAACCCCGAGAAGATTGGAAGACGATGCATGGAATAGATATTCCCCCTTTCTTTGACTTTCTTGTATAATGGCTTCAAACCATTCTCATTATAAAATGATAGGGTATGGAAAAGGAGCGTTTTTGATGATCAACAGCTACGATGAGCTTCGGGTGCACGATTTGACCGGAAACCTGAGAGATGATGTGTATCGCTTTCTGCAGGAGCATCATTGTCCAAAAACGGCGGAGCATGTGCTGAAGGTGGGGGATGAAGCCCGCAGAATTGCCGTTCTTTATGACGCAGATCCGGTCGCTGCTGAATATGCCGGGTATCTGCATGATATCAGCGCCATTTTCCCGAACCATGTCCGCATTCAGGTATCCCGCGAGATCGGGCTGGATGTATTGCCTGAAGAACAGCAATTTCCCATGATCATTCATCAGAAAATTTCGTCTTACATGGCCAGGGATCTGTTTGGAATGACCGATCCTGAAATATGGAGTGCTGTCGGCTGTCATACTACCTTGAAAGCTAAGGCTTCACTGCTAGACAAGGTGGTGTTTGTCGCTGATAAGATTGAATGGGATCAGACGGGGAGTCCTCCGTACTTAAGGGATATAACCGAGCAATTACATATTTCGCTTGATCATGCAGCATTTCAATATATTCAGCACTTATGGAATCAGCGTGAATCGCTTGCGGTAGTCCATCCGTGGCTGCAAGACGCATATTATGATTTAAGGGATGCTATTCGTTTAAAGTAATCAGAAATAAATGAAGTTTGGAGGCGGGTTCATGACGCAGATTGCATTGATCTCCGACATTCATGGCAACATTCCTGCACTGGAGGCCGTTCTGGAGGATATTCAGCAGCGTAGAGTAGATGCCATCTATTGCTTGGGTGACTTGATTGGTAAAGGCCCGGACGGAGATGCCGCAGTTGATATGATAAGAACCCATTGCCAGCAGGTGATCAAGGGCAACTGGGATGATTTTATTGGCAAGGAAACCGATGATCCGGCCCTGCAATGGCAGCAGCATAAACTTGGAACAGAGAGGCTGCAGTATCTTTCCAGTCTGCCTTATACTATCGAGTTCATGATGAGCGGCAAATGGATCCGATTATTTCATGCGTCTCCCCGCAGTGTGTATGAGCGGATACAGCCATGGCACGAACAGGAGAAGCGGGCCACCTTGTTTCACAGCTCCGCGTTATGTGGGAGCGCTAGAATAGCAGATGTCGCCGGTTACGGGGATATCCACAATGCGTTCCACCAGCATCTGGAAGGCAGAACGCTGTTTAATACCGGCAGCGTAGGCAATCCCCTTGAAATGCCGGAAGCCTCGTATGTTATTCTGGATGGAAGCTATGAGAGTGGTATCCCGGCACCCTTGAACATTCAATTTATCCGTGTTCCCTACAATATTGAGCAGGCCGTGCAGGATGCCATTCAATCGGGAATGCCCTCTCCTGAAGATTATATTCTTGAGATTCGAACAGGTCGATATCAAGTCAAGCGGTTATGAATAAGAGGGAATTGATTGCTGTTTGAAGAAGTCTACGATAGAAATCCATACGAATAGATTCCAAGGGGATGGAAAATGAAGAAGACGCAGCTGGTACTGGATGTTGCAGGGGTATTAATCACCAATTTCTCACCCGCATTCTGGCATGATACGACCCGTGTGGATGGAATTACGTTTGGCGAATTGAAGTTGTTGTTTGCAACCGAGATACGTAAACCGTTATGGACAGGTCAAATGAGTGAAGAAGCTTTCTGGAATTGGCTAGCTGGGTATTGTCCTGTGGAACCGAAGGAGTTGAAGACGATATTATTTAATAATCTGCACACAATGCCGGCATTTGATCTAGTCCCTGAGTGGTCTGCGCAAACCGATATTCATCTCCTCAGCAATCACAGGTCAGAATGGCTCCAGATGCTGCTTGATCCCATTAGGCCTTATCTTGCCAGCGTTACGATTTCTAGCGATGAGGGATGCTGCAAGCCGGATCTTCCGATCTGTCATATCGTTGCATCCAAACTGGATGAAGGCAAATCCACTATCTATGTTGATGACCAGGCAAAAAATTTGAGGTCTGCTGAGGAGTTGTCCTGGAGCACGGTTCTGGCAGATCCGGAAGGTCAATGGATCAAGCTTGTCCAAAAAAAGCTTCAGGAAATGGATACATACATCATTTGATCGTTAACGATGGGCGAATATAAAAAAAAGACCTCACACGACCATTGGATCGCCCGTGAGGTCTTCGACATGTATTATTGTTGGTTCTCGGAGTTGTTCTCAGCGTGTGGCTGCTGCTGTTCAAACACTTCTGCAGCTTCTTCAGCAGAAAACTCGGTGTCGAATTCACCTGGAACCGGCATTTTGTTCAATTTCGTGGTTTGCACTTCGGCTTTTGTTGGTTGGTTACCGTTATGGTTGGTTTCGCTCATCTTGGCACCTCCTTTATCGAGAATGACTTCTGTATTCTGCCAACAATGCCCTAATTTTATACAGAAAACAGCATCTTTTCCTGGCGTTTAGCTGCGTTACGTGCTTTTTTATAACCAGCTGCGATTTTATTTATTTCATGTTCAAAGGATGCTCGTTTCTCTGCTATCATAGGAGTAATCATTCGATTCATTTATCTGTATCAGGCAGTATATTCGGAACGGAGAATGTCATGATGAGCAGGTCCTATTCGTTCTTCCCTTTGGGAGATTCGGCAGTCCTTATCCAATTCGAAAGCTGGGTGAGCGAGAACATACATCGGGAGGTCACAGCTGCGGCGAGATGTATCGAAGAGAATCCGTTCCCGGGATTCGTCGAGTGCATTCCATCGTTTACCAGTGTTGCGATTTACTATGAATTCCATAGAATTAACAAACCTGACGAGTTTGATACCGTATATGCGTATATCTGCTCGATGCTGGAGCAAAGGATGGTGGCTGACGAAGCAGAGAAGGCAAGTGCGGTGCCTGACGTTGTTGAAATTCAAGTTTGCTATGGGGGTAAACACGGTCCGGATCTGGAGCTTGTGGCTGATATGAATCGGCTCACACCCGAGGAGGTTATCCGGATTCATTCCGGCCAGGATTATCTGATCTATGCAATCGGATTTGCGCCAGGCTTCCCCTATGTCGGAGGAATTCCGGACACTATCGCAACGCCGCGCAAAAAGACACCCCGGCTGCGAATTCCGCCTGGATCTGTGGGCATTGCAGGCAATCAAACCGGGATATACCCGATCGAGACGCCCGGTGGATGGCAGCTGATCGGCAGGACACCGCTTGCGTTGTTTCGTCCGGGAGCACAGCCGCCAAGCTTGTTGAAGGCTGGACAATATATCCGGTTTAGGCCCATTGAAACAGAGGAATATGAACGGATAAGGGAAGTGAGCTTATGGGTTTGACGGTAATTAAGTCGGGATTGCTCGTTACGCTTCAGGATGCCGGAAGATACGGTTATGGAAGATACGGCATCAGCGCGGGAGGAGTCATGGATGGCTTCGCCTATCGGGTCGCCAATGTACTCGTTGGTAATGAGGATGGAGCCGCAGTTCTTGAGATTACATGGTCTGGATTTGCGGTAGAATTCCAAAGCGATATGTGGGTTGCCATTACTGGCGGAGATATGTCGCCAGCGATCCAGGGTACGAGGGTGCCTATGTGGCGTCCCGTATACATCAAAGCGGGCAGTGTCCTGAGCTTTCAACAGCGATTATCCGGCTGCCGCGCCTATTTGGCCGTTTCTGGCGGGTTCGAGGTTCCCATGGTAATGGACAGCTACAGTACATATTTGCGAGCCGAAATCGGCGGCTATGAGGGAAGACCGCTGCAGAAGGGGGATGTGCTGAATGCCCATCCCACGCGTCTACCTCGGGTCTCATCAGGGTTTCCTCATGATGAGGCAGGCACCTTTTTTACTGTAAAATGGTCCGTCTCTGCGGACTTGTATTCAATCAACGATCAAGAGGCTGTAGTGCGTGTGCTGAGAGGTCGCCAGTATGATGATTTTGACAGCAGCAGCAAGCTGGCTTTGTTCCGGGATTCCTTCCGCATAACTCCGCAATCGGACCGCATGGGCTACCGGTTGTCCGGTCCGCTGCTGCAGTTAAGTCAAGAGAAGGAGTATGTATCCGAACCGGTATCCATAGGCACGGTGCAGGTGCCTGCGGATGGTCAGCCGATTGTTCTGATGGCGGATCGCCAAACGCTTGGAGGTTATCCGAAGATCGCCCAGGTTGCTTCCGTGGATGTTCCGTTAATTGCCCAGTTGCCGCCTGGCGGCAAGATTCGTTTTAAGGAAATTACCTTAGGAGAAGCAGAACGGCTCTATACGAATTACATTCGTGAGCTTCGGATGACGGAAGCTATGATTAAGCTTAAATTAAAGGAGCGTGCTAACATTGGTTCGAGTGGATCTGAACTGCGATATGGGAGAGAGCTTCGGCGCTTACCGAATTGGCAATGATTCCGAGCTGCTTGGCAGCATTACTTCGGTTAATATCGCCTGCGGATTTCATGCAGGCGATCCATCCGTGATGCGGGCAACGGTGCGTCAGGCCATCGCGGGCGGCATCGCGATCGGAGCGCATCCAGGCTTGCCTGATCTGGTCGGTTTCGGAAGAAGGAGAATGGAGATTTCTCCTGTCGAAGCCTATGATATGGTGACCTACCAGGTTGGAGCGCTGATGGCTTTTACGGTACAGGAGGGGGGGCAACTGAAGCATGTGAAGCCTCACGGCGCTCTCTATAATATGGCAGCGACCTCAAGACCCCTTGCCGATGCTATTGCATCCGCTATCCACCGGATTGATTCGTCTCTTATCCTGTACGGATTGGCAGGAAGCGAGCTGGTCGCGGCAGGGGCTGCTGCCGGACTTCGCACGGCAAGTGAAGTATTTGCAGATCGGACCTATCAGGATGATGGCACGCTCACGCCGAGAAATTGGCCGGAAGCCATAATTACCGATGCGGAAGCTTCCGTCTCACATGTGATTCGGATGCTCAAAGACAAAGAGGTTATAAGCCAGACGGGCAAGGTTATCCCGATCTCCGCAGATACGATCTGCATTCACGGAGACGGCGCACATGCATCCCTGTTCGCGAGGACTTTGCGATCACGGCTTGAAGCCGAGGGTATAAGCGTGCAATCCATATGATATACTCCAATCAACTTGTTGGGAATATGATCAAGCAAGCATACATAAATCAAGCACAGGAGACATGAGATATGATAAAAATATTAATTTCTGGCTTTGAACCATTTGGCGGCAGCTCCATCAATCCAACAGAAAGACTGGTTGAGGAAATCAGGCATGATTCCTTCCAGGGCGCGGAGATCAGAACGATTCTTCTTCCGGTACATTACGATGAATGTGCAGAAATTCTGCTGCAAGAGATGAGGGCGTACGGACCCGATGCCGTAATCGCCTGCGGTGTAGCCGGCGGCCGAACTGCCATTACGCCTGAACGAATTGCCGTTAACATTAAAGACATCCCGCCCGAATCCACGATTTCGGATAATCGGGGAGCGAGACCGCAGGACGAGCTCATCGATCCTGACGGACCAGACGGATTGTTCTCGTCGCTTCCGATTCGATTGATGGTCAACCGGCTGAAGGAAGCGGGGATCCCTGCTTCGGTGTCCAATACCGCGGGAACGTATATATGCAATAACACAATGTACGCCATTCTGAACGAGATACGGATTCAGCAGCTAACTGCGATTGGCGGGTTTGTGCATTTTCCGGCTTCAACGGAGATGGCTGTGGAGAAGCCGGGTTTGCCGACGTTGTCACATGAAACCATGCTGGATGCCCTGAGGGTTATTGTACAATCGACGATTGATGAATATGGTAATCAGTTTTCACGAACCAGCTAAACAGCTAGACTGACAAACAGCGACTCAACTGAAAAATCCCGCAAATCCAAACCATGCAATGTTCTCATGGTCGGGTTTGCGGGATTTTTTGTCCAGTTTAATCGAGCTCATCCTCGATAACAGGGATGCATGGGGAGAGGAAGGGATCGCGCTGCTCCTGTAATCGGCCGCGTGCCAGCACCGACACCCGAAACTCGTTATCAAAGCCCTCTGTATTCTCATCATCCCGGGTATACAGAAGACCGTACGATCCGGGAGCGATCTCACCGATTAATTGGTACAGCGATACAACCTCGTCTGCTTCGACGCCCTTGCGGTTGGTAAAACCTCCGACATGAAGGTAATATGAACCGTTTGCTGCATTTAAGGACAGCAGGCCGCTGCCCCAAGCAAACTCGGTAATCTTAAGCTGTATTTTCTGAATGATTGCATCCAGCTGCCCAGCATCTATTTCGGCAGGATTCTCCTGGATGGTAGCCCAGCCGTGAAATTCATACATGAATGATCACTCCTTGTCGTTATAATGGATCGTTATCAATGTGGACCTCTATTCCATATCTTTGGCTGTATTCATGTAATTTGTCAATAACCGATTGGGCAGGCTCTCCTTCAAAATGATAATATACTTTTCTGCCAGTCTGCTCGGCAGCTTCAAAGGTGGCCTTCATTTGGTCACGCACCTTTTTGTTGACCTGCTGCAGCGCAGGCTTTGTCTGGGCAATGTATTCATCGCTGATGGCA
>JALCCG010000171.1:0-47496 GCA_023212695.1 Sporisorium sorghi | reverse complement strand
CGTAGGGGGGGGGGGGGGGGGGGGGGGGTGTGGGGGGGGGGGGGGGGGGGGGGGGGGGGGGGTGGAGGGGGGGGGGGGGGGGGGGGGGGGGGGGGTCCTTTGTGGTGTTGGTGGCGTCGCCTGGTTCCCAACTCGTCAAGCGGTCTATCTATATCAAAGCGAGCCGAAAAGGGAGCTCAGACTGGGGACGGATGGTGGTGGATGACCAGAGGTAAGACTGAATGACATTGTCTATATGATCAGAGAGGTTCAGCGAGCGAGCAAGGGGCATAGCATTCTCCAAAGTAGCGGCTGACTGTCGTTCTGCGCACTCTGCGCTCGTGTCGAATACTGAACAGAGAGAGAAGAAAATCTGGCGGAAAGATCAAATTTCTACTTCAAGTTCGACAGCGAGCGGCGAGCGATTGGCGCGGAAAGCCAAAGCCCGACTAATTGACCGAGCATTGCTCTGCGCACAACCATGTTCGATGTCGAGCAACACCAACAAGCGGCATGCTTGCTTTCCTCGTGGTTGCGATCCACCCCGACCAAAAACTTAATCTCCTTTGCGCATTGCCCCACACAGGACGCGGGAACAAGCGCTGTCACAGTTCGGCACACAATAGGCCCTCACTTGATTTCGCACTTATCGCCGTACAAAAAGACAAGCGCCTCCGGAGGAGCAACCGGCATTAAAGTTGTTGCTCGTATTGCCCCCCCCCCACACACACACCGTGAGCACGAGATCGACCAGATGTGTGCGCAAAAAAAGGGGGTTGTGCAAGACAAACAAGCTTTCGGTGGATCCAACGGAAAGCCAACCTTGTCACGAGCCCTCTCCCCACGGCGGCAAATGTTATGACGAGGGGGTCATTGCGCGAGCGCCTCGATGTGGTGACGTTGTGACGGTCGGTACTCCACGTTGAGGTCTGCGCAGAGTAGTTGAGCATGACTCGCGTTCGAAGCTTTTCGATAGGACAGTGACTCGGAGCTCCTGACTCGAGGTGAGATCGCCTGCGCCAAAAGCGGCAGCCACACGCTGTTCTGACGTGGTACCGAAGTGCGCAGCTTGTGGGGAGTGCTCCCCCCCCTTCCTCCACGATGATCCTGATGGTGGCTGTCCAACGTCGTCTCGGTCTTTTGATCGGTGTCCGGGCTTGCTATTTTTTTTTCGAAAAAAAATAAAATAAAAAATAAAATTCGGTAAATGTCATAAGTCCGAAAAGATGACCGAAATCTCGATCTGGATAGCCGACAAGCCCGATCCATCGGGTGTGGGTTTCTCAAGCTGATCCTCCTCATCGTCAGTAATAGAGAGTGCTTTCGATGAGGCTCTTGCTTCTCAGCGTGTATCCTGACATGAGCGGTCTCACCGGCGTGACACACACACACACTGTGCAGCGAAAGCTTCAACGATGTTCAGATTGCGACGGTCATCAAGGTGCCGGTGGCTCGTATGCCGCTGTGCGTAGCAGATGCATCGAGAGAACCAAGTTCAAAGAGTAGAGATATATGGTCAGCTGAAAGCCCTCTCTCTCTCTATCGGCATACTCGACCGCGCCCACTTACGCAAAGCATTCTCGTCCAGCTCCTCCTGCCGCCTCGCTTGCCGCATCGTCCTCGCCTTATCCACAGCATCGCGGAACGCCAGCCCACCAGACTCCATGAACCACAGCTTGAGCTTGCCCACGGGGTGCGCTTCCTCGCCGGGCTGTCGTTCGGGCAGACCGCCTTGCGCGACCGAGTAGACGTCGGCTTGGAGGTAAGGGGCGGTGAAGATGGGGATGGTGTATTTGGTGGATTGCAAGTGGTCGAGTGGGACGGAGAGCGTGTCGAGCGCTGGTGGGTCGGTTGTGGCTGCTGCACCGGTTTGGGGGTGGCGGATGAACACGAACTGCAGGGTGTGGGAGAGATCAAGATCATGTCAACCGTCTTGCTCATTCGAATCTATGCTGATGGAGAGAGCGACTCACACGATGCGAAGAGATCAGCGCATCGCCTTGCGCCTTGTAGCTGATGCGCTGCGGCGCATACTCCAGCCTGCAATCATCCACACGACACACAAACAACAGCTTTGTATCGCATCAGCATACTTGCGTCTCCCCCGCCCCGACGTGCACTGCACACTCACTGTAGCGATACCTTGCCCACATGGCACAGCACCTCTTCTTGCGGCAGCGGCAGAGGCTTGCGACCCGACGCGTCGAGCATCACCCAGTTGAGCGCCATCGTTTCGCAGTTTGTTCCGCCAACACCCTTAGATAAAGACAAGGCGATGCTGTAAAAGACGACGCACGAGCCAGTGCTAACGAACGGACAGGACGAGGAGCGCTCCTCTTGGGCACCTGTCAGAAGTTGCAGCTGTTGAGCGCAAACTCGTTGGCGGCTGATTCCTTAGTGAGCTCGCAAAAGGAACCGTGCGATAAGTTAGCTGGGAACCGCTATCGAGAGGACCGTGTTCTGTTCTGCGCTGTTCTGCGCTGTGCTGCGCTGTGCTGTGCTGTGCTGTTCTGTGTCTTGCCCTGCCGTGACGGAAGAACCGACGATGCTGGGAACTGCCGAGCTGTTCACGATTTCGGCTTGTTGAGCGTTGTGGCTGTTGCGATAGCGACTCAGAGTCGGAGATGAAGCGAGGCAAAGTGAGTTTTGGCCGGTGGAGACTGTTTGCTCCTGAGCAGCAGCACAGCAGCTGCATCTCACCCCCACACCAAAAAAAAGAAGACGTCGATCCGTGAAAAAGGCGCGCGATTATTCGGAATTTTTGAATTTGCCTTTGTTGATTGCTTCTTTTCATTTTTCAAATCAGTGTATTCAACCCCACCTTTTCAACTCTCAGAGAAGAGTCTCTTTTGTGAGAATTGACTGCACGGTGACCGTTGAGGATTCGCTTTCAAAAGGTGTGGAGAGAGAGAGAGCATAGCGAGCTGCTACTGTACTGTAGAGCGGCGGCGCGCTTTCCATGCATGCAGCCCTCTTTCAAGCGCTTTCAGACGCCTTTTTCTTTCTTGAACGTTCATGCTCTCTCTCAGTCGTGAGCTGCACGTCGGCGGTCTGGCAGAACTACACTTCCAGACCATTCAGCCGTCAAGACCACATTTGCCTCTTCATCCTCTTCATCCCCCTTTCATCCAACCCCCTTCATCGTCCGGCGACCGGTGATACTTTCACCCAAAGCCGAGATCTGTCAACACCTTCAAACGCAGAGCATACAGCTAGCTGCTCTCACCTTACCCCACCTCGCATTGACTCAAGCGTAAACTTCACACACGCTTACAATGGCAGCCATCGCCAAAGCCGCCGCGAGCCTGGTGGCGATCGCGTACCTCGATGCCAAGCACGGTCTTGCCAGCGACGCGCTGCTCGGCCGCGGCGCATTCGGCGGCGAGATCCGACACAAGATCCGATCCTGGAGGAACAAGCTCTCGCTCTACGAGTACTTTGACAACCAGGCCACCAAGCGTCCCAATGCGGTGGCGTACGTCTACCTCGGCAAGTCGTTCACCTGGGCCCAGGTCGCAGAGGTCGTGCACCGCTTGGCCAACTACCTCCTCTCGCGCCGCCTCAAGCCCGGCGACCGCGTCGCCATCTTCATGGGCAACTCGGTCGCCATCCTCGAGTGGTACTTTGCGTGCATGGCCATCAATGTGGTTCCTGCCTTTATCAACAATTCGCTGACGGATAACGGTTTGGTGCACTGTGTCTCGGTGGCACGCGCCAAGCTGTTCGTCTACGAACCCTACCTCGAAGGAGTGGTTTCGGACGTGCAGGACGAGCTGTTGGCCAAGTCGCCCATCGAGGACTTTTTGTGCTACAACGACGGCATCACGCCCGTCGATGGTGATACGGAGAAGCCGCCCATCGCCGTTGCCAAGCCGTTGGCTAAAAAAGTGGATTTCGGGCCGGACGATCTGCGCAAGTACTCGCCCAAGCGCATTGCGGACAAGCACCGCAAAGATGTCACCGAGTCGAGCACCGCTGCGTTGATCTATACGAGCGGCACCACGGGTCTGCCCAAAGCCGCGCTCTGCTCGCACGGTCGCATGGGTACCGCCGTCAGCGTGTGGCCCGTGTTCAACCGCTTCACCGCCAGCGATCGCATCTACACGCCCATGCCGCTGTACCACTCGTCGGCGCTCTTCCTGTGCATCGGCGCATGCACATGCTCGGGCAGCACCGTGATCATCGGCCGCAAGTTCTCCGCGCGCAAGTACTGGGAAGAGGTGCGCAAGTACGACGCCACCGTCGTGCAGTACATCGGCGAGATTGCGCGCTACCTCCTCGCCGTGCCGCCGTCGCCGCTCGACAAGCAGCACAATGTTCGCATGGCGTACGGCAACGGCATGCGTCCAGACGTATGGGAGAAGTTCCGCGAGCGCTACGGCGTGCGCGTCATCTCTGAATTCTTCGCGTCCAGCGAGGGTAACGGGGCGCTGATCAACTACAACACGGGTCCGTTCGGTGCCGGCGCGGTCGGGCGCATGGGCACCCTGGCGTCCAAGCTGCGTCCGGATTTCAAGATCATCCGCGTCGATGCGATTACCGAGGACATCTACCGCGATCCCAAGACGGGTCTGTGTGTCGAGTGCGGGCCCAACGAGGCGGGCGAGTTCGTCATGCGTATCGGCAACTCGAGCATCTCCAAGTTCCAGGGCTACGCCGATAACCCGGAAGCCACGAGCAAGAAGATCTTGAAGGATGCCCTGGCTAAAGGCGACGCGTGGTTCCGCAGCGGCGACCTGATGTCCAAGGACGCCGACGGCTTTTTCTACTTTGGCGATCGTATGGGCGACACGTTCCGCTGGCGCAGCGAGAACGTTTCGACGCAGGAGGTGAGCAATGCCCTCGGTCAGGTGGTCGGCGAGGCGAATGTGTACGGCGTGCTGGTGCCGCATCACGACGGACGCGCGGGCTGCGCGGCGATCCCCGCCGACGAAGCTGCGCGTGTGGACTGGAAGCAGCTCGCGAGCGTGGCGCGCAAGAGCCTGCCCAAGTACGCTGTCCCGCTGTTCATCCGTGTCGTGCCCGCCATGGAGCAGACAGGCACCGTCAAGCAGCAGAAGGTGCAGCTGCGCAACCAGGGCATCGAGCACGACAAGTGTGCCGGTGACAAGCTGTACTGGCTCCCGCCCACAGCCGAGGCGTACGAGCCTTTCTTGCCCGAACACTACAAGTTGATCGAGGCGGGTCGCGTGAGGCTTTGAGCCCTTAGCTCTGAGCCAACTTCTGTGTTTCTGTTTCTCTCTTGTTCTCTTGTTCTCGTGGAAAAAAAAAAAAAAAACCCTTGGAATCCATCATCTCTTCTTTTGTGTCTCTCGCTTCGATTCAAGCTCTCGCCTGGAATGACACCAACTTGTGATCTGAGATTGTACAAAACCAGTCTTCGTTCTCCGTCTGAGATGTGCCTAGCCAGACTCGCCCGCACCACCAATAAAGTTCTGAACCAACCGCTCGATCTCGGCCTCGGAAGCATCCGGTCGCATGCGGCGTGCCATCTGCCGCGCCTGTTCGCGCACCGTCTCGAAGTCCTGCGTCTTCTCCTCCTCGTCGTCCTCCCTGTGCTCCTTTTTGATCTCGCCGCCGCTGGGGTACAAAGGACCAGCAGCGCTCTCAGCGGCATCCTTCCCACTCCCAGGATGGGGGCTCTTTGCCTCGCGCGCGACATGCGCTGCAGGCGGCGCGGCAGACACCGCAGCGTTCACAGGACTCCTAGTCAAACTGGGATCGATCTGCCCCGCCGCGTCGTCTGCCATCATCGCAGGGTCGAGCGGCAAGCTCGCAAACCCTTGATTCGAAGCACTGGCCAGATTCTCAGCCGCGACCTTTGCCGGAGAATACGTCGGCATGGGCGAAGGCGGACCCCGCACGCCCTCGGCCGAGCTGCGACCGGCAAGGTACGGCGGCAGTCGCTCAGACGCTGCATGAAGGCTGTGCGATGGTACAGCAGCGCCCGCGTATGGGCTCACTGCCGTCGATGCGTTGACAGGGCTTCGCGCGTAGGTCGGCATACTGTCGCGTACCACGTTGGACCGCAGAGCCGGCGAGGTGCCAAGCACGCCGACCCCCGCAGCCGGCGAGCGTAGCGAATCGCCAAAGCGTGCATCCCGCCCATCTCGGCCATCGCGAACATCGTGAAGATCCCGTTCGCGCTCGCGCTCGTAGTCGCGGTCGGCGCCAAGTCGCTGCGACGGAATCATCGCCGGCGACCTCATATCGAACCTGCCATTGGACGGCACGATCGGAGCATCGCGTCGCTGAGATGCATAGTGTCCGTCTTCGCGAGCATAAGCGGAGCGTGAATACACGTGCTCGTCCATCTCGCCGCCATACGCATGGTGCGAGTTGGACAGCGCAGGAGCAGGCGCTGGCGCCGGGCGCTCCATCCTGGCACTGTGACGGTCGATGGCTGCACGTACCACCCTCACGCCCTCGGGATCATTTGCTTGCAAACGGATCGCCTCGCCCAGAGGAATCTCGGTAATGTGGCCTGCCGCATCGCGGAGTGGATGCACGAGCGACCGTCCGTTCCAGCCAATGTAGAAGCGCATGAGCATCGCATCCGTGACGCCGCGTCGGAAGAGGTTGTCCATGCCTTCGGCGTGTCGCCGACGTGCCGCTTGAGCCCAGTCAACGCTAGCATTGCCAGGCGACGGCCCAGACTTGGCCTCCCACTGGGGCGGCGAAGGAGCGGCAGAAGGGGCAGCAGGAGGAGGAGCAGGAGCAGCAAACGAGTCGTCGTTCCTAATGGATTTGGACGATCCAGGCATCTCAGCAGCTGATTGACTCGGTCCTGCTGGCGTCGAGGACGCGGGGACGATGCCTCGAGCAGCTTCGCTTGGTACAGGGGCCGGCGCATAAGGAAGCGCGCCGCTGTCCTTTGCAGGCGTAGACATGGAGTCAGAGCGGCCGAGGGAAGGTCGCGCCTTGCTGGGCGTATCCGACTCGAGGCGTGCCCGCTTGCTGATCTGCGAGTGCACCTCCTCGGCGTGGATCGCCGGCGTGAACTTTTCCAGATGCAGCACGATGCGCTTGTTCGCGGGACTGGTCCACGACTGCACCTTGCTGACTGGCTTCTCGAGCGATCGCAGCGTAGCACGGATGTCGAGCCACAGATCCGGATCGGTGACGCCAATGTCTTTGACCCTCACCTCAGCCTGAGGATACTTGCGCTCGGCCTTGATGCAGCACATGGGGCAGTTCCATGGCTCGTTGCCCAGATTCGGCGGATCGTCGAGGCACACGCAATGCGTATGGAACCACAGCATGCACTTGTCGCACGCAATCATGCGTCCACTCTCGGGCTCGTGGCACAGGCAGTAGATGGGCTGACGATCGCGGTAGGCACCAATGCCGATCTCCTCTCGGAAGACGAGCTTGGCGCGCTTGCCTCTCTTCGCTTTGCGCTTGCGATCGTCTCGAATCGCTGGAGATCCAGAATCGCGATCGGCTGGAGCGGATGGACGAGACGTACTGGCCAAAGGTGCAGCAGCCTCGATGCGGTCCTCGGAGCGCGTTGGCGTCGACACCTGAGTGCGCTCCAGCTGCGCATAGGATCGGCTGTCCTCCGGATTCGGACCGAGAGCAAGCAGGTTCTCGCTGATGAGATCGAGCATGTTGACTTTTTCGGGGCCCAGGACATCGATGGGGCAGGCGATGGACCGACGCAGCCAGTGCGCGAGGATGGCTTGCTTCTGATCTCTGCGCATCAGCGAAAGCGTCTTGATCATTCGCTTCGCCGCGGTTTCGAAGCGCTTGGCCTTGGCGACCACTTCCTCGATAGCATCCCACTCCAAGGGCAAGAACTTGAACTGGTCTCGTCGATGGTCCTGATCGTACACCAGCTTGGACAGCTCCAAGATGCTGATTGCTTTGCGCGTCTTGAGGAAGGCGGCGTTGCCGTACCACGGGCAGAAGGGACAAGTCCAGTTGCCCTCGGCGCGCGAGACCTCGGAGGAGCGCACCTTGATGCAAGAGAGGTGGTATCGCACGCGGCAGTGACAGCATTCTGCACTCGTCGAAGAAGGAACAGCGATGGGCGCCGAGCTCCTGCAAACGCAGTTGCGCGAGCTGGCTCTAGGCTGATCGTCGGATGGATCCGTGGCAAACTCGACTCGCTCCACCAGCTTGTCGAGTTCCACGTCACGATCTGCGTCCGTGAGGCGGCGAGTGCCTCCCACCAGGGTCTGCATGATCTGATTGAAGGCAGCTCGCCAAGCATCGTACACCTGAACGGCCTTCTCGATCTCTGGCACGTGCTCGATCTCCAAGCCGTTCGACTTGGCGGCTCGCAGCAGGCGTCGTGCATCGGGAAGCAGCGCCATTCGTTCCGCAGCTTCGCCATTCTCCGTGATCGAGATCATCGACAGATCGCCATCGGCGTCAACTGCAGTGTTACCTTGCGTTCCGGCCTGCAGCCCTCTGTACAGCATCTGGGCGGTCTTTTGCAACTCCTTGGCCTTTGCGAGCGCAGCGCTGACGTCTTGCGCTACCTCGAGCACAACGGGCACGTCGGCTGACGATTCTGAGAGCTCTTCCAGCACACCGACCGTGATGGGCGCAGAGCCCTCGAGCACCTGTCTCGACCGTTCGGTCCAGTGCTGGCCAGCGTTGCGTCTCTGCTCCAAGTCTTTGCGCAGCTCGTGATCTTCGAGGCCACAGGCGTCGGCGCGCTCCAGCAGTTCCTGCACCTCGTGGTAGTATAGGTACGAGTCGCGTGCCTCTGTGACCTCGTGGATCCACTTGCGGCGCTCGACATAGTCGGACAGCTCCTTGATCTGGGGTGCATCGACGTTGAGAGAGCTGCCGAGCGTCAAGACGCTTTCGCAGTCCTTCAAGCTCACCTCTTTTGCGTCCCTCTGCCGCAAGATCTCGTTGCAGCGGCCGATGAACTCCTCGAGCTCTTGCACGAGCGTGCGAAGCGATGCGATCTCGGGCGCGTCAAAGTGAAGGCTGTCGAGCTCGCTAATCAACGCATACAAAGCCTCAGGACTTCGATCGGCGGCGGCATCTACATCGTCGGCGGAAGCATCCAGACTCTGCCTCCTGGAAAAGCTGTCGTCGCCTGCTGCCCCGCCCTTGGATCGACGTCCCCTTGCAGCAGGCACAGCTGCCGGCTCGCCGCGCCTCTTGTGCAGCTTGCGCACCAAGAACACGTTGGCTCGCTCGACCCACGAGTTGGCGCAGTTGACAAACGTCCTGAGATCCTCGAGCGGCTCGAGCGAGAAGGCAATCTTCTCGCCTTCGTGCAGAAGAGACCTGAGCGTCTTGAGCGGAGGGTTGGGACCGAGCGCCAGCGTCTTCTTGAGGCGCTGAATCCAGTTGCGAGGGATGGCCGCCTTTTCCGAGACCTTGGCCAGGATGGCGCGAAGCTGCTCATCGGAGAAACGAAGCTTCAACGTCCACTTGACAGGCGCATCGGCGTTGCACACCTCGAAGCCGTGATCGAGACAGGCGACACCATCGGCTTTGGGACTGGTGAGCTGGCCGAGGTAGCAAAAGAGGGTGCAATGGGCACAGATGTACTCGGTCTCGGCGACATCCTCGTCGTAGACGTCTTCCTTGAGGTCGGGGATGATCTCGCGAAGGGCGTTGCGCTTGGCAATCTCGCGGTCGACCATCTCCTGCATGGCTGCCTCGAGCCACACGGCGGTCTCGATGGTCTGACTCTGCTGAGAGACCGTGATGAGCAGCTGGTCGTGAGAAAAGACGGCAGGCTTGCGGAAGCGCTGATATGCGCTGATATCTGCGCGAGGACTCGAGGTCGTCAAAGATCCAATCGGGCAGAGCGAAGTTAACCGCTTCGTTGAGGTTGAAGCCGTGGTTGAAGCCGCTGTGGTAGGCCTTGG
The DNA here is from genome assembly GCA_023212695.1 of Sporisorium sorghi. Lineage (NCBI taxonomy): Eukaryota > Fungi > Basidiomycota > Ustilaginomycetes > Ustilaginales > Ustilaginaceae > Sporisorium > Sporisorium sorghi. The sequence continues at coordinate 37,675 of JALCCG010000171.1, read as the reverse complement.
GGAAGGTGACGACAAACTCGTTGGCGCGTTGGTCGCACGCAACGACCCGGACGCCCTCCTTCTTGAGCTTCTCGGGACTCATCATGGTGGTGAGGTGGAAGAGCAGGTCCGGAAGCGTCTCGAACAGGTCGGGAGCAGCCTTGCGCATGGCGTTCTCGAACTTTTCGGCGTCTTCGCCAGGGATGCCGTACCACGTCTTGGTCTCGCCCCAGTGCTGATAATTGATCGAATACGTGTAGTGGTCCTCGTTGTGCCAGCAAAAGGTGGAGAAGATCATGCCGACGTAGATCCAGGGCACGGTCATGCCCGAGATGTCCGACTTGATGAACTGCAGCAGCGAACCGGGCAGGATGGGCAGGTTGTTGAGGTTCCACTTGTCGCGTGAATACTGGCTTAGCGGATGAGTCTCTTGAGTAGGCAGAGCGCTGCCGTGCGTGGTCGAGTGCACGTCGGCACCGTACTCGACCTCGACCTCCTCCTGCTGGCTATGCACGAGTCTCCAGAACTCGCGCTCCACATCGTCTTCAGACACGACGAGGTCCGTTCCGTGAACAGGGCGAGCCACACCATTGGTGGACTCGGCGGTGTCAGCTGCCGTCTCGGCGTGCGCGTCAGGCTTCCAAAGACGATCGGGATGTTTTGTCCACCAATCGCGCTTGAAGGCTTCGGCACGCTGCCAAAAGGTGTAGAGGCTGTGGGTCTCGCCGTCGTCGAAGCCAAAGTCGTGGCCGGTGCCCACCAGACACGGCGGGCAGAACCACTGGGATTTGGGGATCGAGGTGAGAGCGGGTTGGAGACAGTACATGTGGTAGCCTCGATTGCACTCGTCGCAGAGCAGCATGTTGAGGCCGTCCTCGCCGCGGAGGCAGATTTCGCACATTTGCTCCTCTTGGCCTTGATGCGCTGCTTGCGCCTTGACGTGCGGATCCGGCTCGACGTGAGGGCTGACTCCCTTTCTGCGTCGGGTCGCTAGCGGTGTAGCGGGGCTGGAAGCGAGCTGCAACGGATTTCGCGAGGACGAGGCGGGCGTGTTGTTGGCCTCGGACCTCTTGCGCGCACTGCGGCGTGTGCTTGCGACGGTCGAAGGGCTCTGCGAGGTTGTCGCGTCGACGATAGGTGTCGCATTTGCGAGCGCCTGGGCAGCGCCAGCGGCAGTGAACGGCTCGGGTGTCTTGGACTGGGCGGCTCTGTCGCCGTTGGAGGCAGCGTCGAGGCTCGGCGACATGAAGGCGTGGTTGACACCGTTTTCGTGCACGTCCGAGGTGGAAGTCGCACCCATGGTGGCACTGGAAGCTAGATGCGGGCTAGTGGATGTTCCGTTGGCGCGAGACTGCTCCTTGGCTTTGGTGAGGAACTCTTCGAACGGCAAGATGATGCGCGTGTAGGCCGCTTTGACTTGAGTCGAGAGCTGACCGCTGTCCTTGTCGCTGTAGCCAATCTTGCGGGTGGCATCCGACCACTTTCGGCCGCGGCAGACGACGTCATAGCCACCCAAGCTGGAGATGACGAGCTTGAGCTGGTACAGATCGACCGAGCGGCCGTCGATGACGGGCACCGAGACACGCTTGCGACCCTGCTGAGCGTGAAATTTCTGGAGTTGCTCCTGATAGTTCTGAGATGCTCGAGCATCAGCGCTGAGCGAGTTGAGACGCTGGACGCGGGTGCGGAAGCGGAAGGTCTGCTGATCGAGCACGCATTCAGGGTTCCACCCTTCGGGCGGGATGATTTTGACGATACCATAGGCTTTTCCGTTGCCACCTTGCGGGTCAGCGATCCACGAGATGTACTTCATAGGGTCGGCAAATTCTTCGAGCGATGGACGGAAAGTGGGCGCCTCGTCGAGCTCGAACAGCCTGGGACGAAGCCTGGGCGGGAGATGGCGTGGTGTGCTTGCGTGGGTGGGAATGACAGGCTGTGTGGAGGTGGACGCGGTTTCGGCATTGTCGAAGACCAGCGGTGGGAAGGGCTGATGCTGGAACATCTTGCGCGCTGGATGGGCAGCCGGGTTGCCAGGGACTGCGACGAGGCCATTTGGAGCACTGTCGGCGGCTGTCGAGGTGGATGCAGCGACAGGAGATGATTCTTTGCCCGAGATGGCGGAGATGGCATCCGCTTTGCTCTTTCGACTGAGCCTCTTGACGGTGCTGCCTTGCTTCAGCTCGGAATCGCCGTCGTTGGACTCGTCATCCTCGCTGTCGCCTCCCGCGCTCTGGCCAAAGTCGCGAGACGAGACGACGATCGGATCTACACGACGAGGTCGACCTGGAGATTTGGTGGGACTGGCGGGGGCAGCCGCTGATTTGGAGGGTGATGAGAGAGGCGTGGAGAGCTGGGAAGGTGTGGAAGGGAGTGCGGATGCACTCGACGACGACGACGAGGTCGGCTCTAGTTTGATGGGTTCATGGCCGTTGACGGATTTGACGATGATGCGCTGAGGTGTGTCGCTCGAGCCAGAGGGGTGAGCGCCCGTCTTTGTCGGCGTCATGGTGGCGGACGGCGAAAGCGAGCGTGAAAAGAAAGCTACCGCTGTATCAATGCGGATGGCGAGCAAGTGGTGCAGCTAACGGTGGATCGACGCTGGAGAGGATGTAGCTGTCGATGGCGAAGGGGCTAATCTGCGAAAAAGAAGAAGGTTTATGCGGTTGGATGGCGGAGTGGATTCGAAGCAGAATTGGAGCAGCACCGTCCAGTCACGATGGTGGGGCCAACATGAATGCAAGGCTGAGAGTTGCGCTGTGATTGATGCTGAAGAGCGGACGTCGTGTTGAGCTGGTAGTAGCTGAGCTCGAGCCTGCTAGCGTTGCGACGAAGCGAAAGTATCGATACAGCAGCCCAATACGAGCAAAGCCAGTGTGGTGAGGTAGACACACTGAATTTGAAAATGTGTTGTCTCAGACCAGCGAAAAGTGATGTAGAATGACGATCGTCGGAGGCGATTGCGGTGGCGATGTTGGTGGTGGTGGTGGTGATCAAGAAGCTGTGCTAGCAAAGGGGATCCACGATAAAAAGAGCGGGATAGAGAGGGGAGGATGAAGAGGGGACCGTCTGAATTTGCAGAATCGTGTCCAAAAAAAGAAAGCTGTAACGGAGTCCAGGCACAGGGAAGATGAAGTTGCAGTTGCAGGTGCAGAGCAGAGCAGAGGAGCAAGGCTGAGCAGCAAGCACCGTTCGTGCAGCGAGAGAGAGAGAGAGGCAGAATTTGAGCCTCTTTCATCTGGTGCCAAAATGTGGGTTTCAACTGGCCCGCAACTCGAAGGCAACTTGCTGCTGGGACCGACTGTCAAGCTTGGCCAGATTTTGAGATTCTCTTTTTTCCCCCTTTTCTTTGGCTCCCGTGTGGTGCCACGCCTGAACAAATGGCGCTACTTGTCAGGCCCTCGTCCGTCTCTCGTCCGGTTCCGCAGCTGAGCTCTGTCTGAATTTTCGATCTTGCCGAGCTCTGCCAGACCAGTCAAATTGTGCGCGCGCGTCCGATTTTGCGCGAGGCTCTTGTCAAATAACGAACGAACACAGAGCCTGCCTGCCTGCTAGTCATGACCGTGGGCCCTGTCTGACAGTGTAACGCCCGAGTCATCTTGGTTCAGGTAACGTCGATGTCGTTCGTATCAAGCTCACATCAGATAGCGTTCATCCAGCTTGAACTTTGACACTAGGAGGTCGAGACAGGTTTCATATGCTACTGCTCCACCGAGCGCTCTCACATCGTTGTGTCTGACAGCGTCGTCCGGCATACCGATTGCCCTCCGGTATCTTTGTTCGGGTCGTCCCAGGAACTGCGCTGAGCGATGTGAAGTTGAGTGGGGCACTCAGCTCCTCCAACGCTGATCCGCCCACGCTAGGCTGCCCCTCTCATCTACACGACTTCATAATCAGCTCTCAGTGTTACAGCACCCTCCATCGCCACGAAAGCTACTCAAACACACACCGCCACACAAGCACGCCAAAAAATAGAGATACGAAGCTGAGAATTGCGAATCGTGCAGAAGAAATGAGAATCATAAGACTAGAGTATGATACCAAAATAGAGAAGCGAAAGCGAAAGGCCACAGTAGCCTAGGCATCAAGGACTATACAGTTGTTTATCCTGGAACCACGTCTACGGGCGGATAGTCATCGGGAAATAAAGAGTGTGTGTGTGTGTGTGTGTGTGTTTAGATCTAGATAGCGAGAAAGGCAGCTAGCTGATGCCTTGGGTAAAAAAGTGGCGAGAGGGGATTGGCTGCAGCCGTCAAGAGACAGCGCAGCGGGTAAAAAAAGGGAAACCAATCCGAGATCTTTTGTTCTTTGAACGCGGAGCGAGACCTTTACTCGTCCTCGATCTCGGTTCGGGGGTGGAAGGCCCAGAGGTCCTCGCCGTCGTCGTTCTTCTCGTGGACGATCGTGAGACGCTGCAGGTTGACAAAGAAGTCCTCGAGCAGAGGGTTCTTCTGCGAACGCGTGCGGCGGCCCAGGTTGTGGAGCCAGGTCCACTGGTTGAGCAGGTAGTAGACGGCACCGGTGATGGCAGTGACACCGATCGAGTAGGCGTAGATACGCACCACAGTGACAATGTCGGTCCAGCCACCGTGAGGAGCAGTGACCGGGTTGCGGTGAGGAGCACCCGAGAGCCAGCCGAAGAGACAGAAGATGGTAGCAATGACATCGACACCGAGAACGGCGCCGACCAGCTGCCACGAGGGGAGCGTGATGTCCGACTCACCACCGCCGAGACGGGTGATGAAGATGAGCCAGTTCTCGGTGAGCGACACCTCGAGGAAGAGGATCTCCTGCGTGTTACCGAAGTTCTGAATCACACCACCGTTGTTGAGGAAGAGCGTACCGCGGATGATCCAGGTACCAGCGGCAAGGAAGAGACCGAGGATGACCGAGATGATCCAGATCTTGGGCAGCTGCCACTCGACGGGAGCCTTGGCGTGGGGAGCGTTGTCGTAGGCGATGGCAATGGTGGCAACATCGGCGAAGAGCGCAATGAACACAATGAGGTTGGAGCGGATCACCTCGTCGAGGATGAGGATGGTGAGCACCAGGTAGATCTCAAGGTGGAGACAGAGCGAGATACGGTACTGGATGTACGCCTTCATACGGTGGAAAATCTGACGGGCGACCTTGATCGAGGTGATGATGGTCGACAGACCCTCGTCGAGGAAGACGACATCGGCAGCAGAGCGGGCAGCGTCCGAGGCACCCTCGACGGCGATACCACAGTCGGCCTTCTTGAGCGAGGGAGCGTCGTTGACACCGTCACCAGTCATGGCAGTCAAGTGGCCACGGTGCTGGAGCATCTCGACGACCTGGTACTTGTGCTCGGGGAACACCTCGGCGAAACCATCGGCAGCCTCAACAAAGTCGTGGATAGCGGAACCAGCCATGCCGCCGGAGCCGATCAGGCGGTGCGAGTCGTAAACCTTGGTGCCGAGAGCAAGCATCTTGCAGGTCTCCTTGGCGATAGCGACGGCGTCACCGGTAAGCATCTTGACGGCAATACCGAGCGACTGGGCCTCGGCGATGGTGGCAGCGGTGTCGGAACGGGGAGGGTCGAACATGGGCAGCAGACCGAGGAGCTTCCACTGGCCGTCGGTGTTCATGGCAACACCGAGCGAACGGAAACCACGCGAGGCAAAGTCACCAGCCACCTTGCGGTACTGGGCGGCGGTTTCGGCATCGGGAGCGCAGAGCTTGAGAATGGCGTTGGGGGCACCCTTGGCGGCGATGTACTGCTTGCCATCCTTCTCGACCTCGGCGGTGATACGCTTCGAGACGGGGTCGAAGGGGGTGAACTTGTGCGTGATCCAGCCGGAAGCGAGCTCGTCCTGAGCGCCGGGGTAGTCCTTGAGCGTCGAGATGGTGACCTTGTCGATGGGGTCGAGCGACTTGACGTTGTGCGACGAGGCGAGGGCGGCAACGGCCATCATGTAGTTGACATCAACACCCTCCGAGGTGAAAGGCTCGTGGATGGACAGCTTGTTGGCAGTGAGGGTACCAGTCTTGTCGGAGCAGAGAACGTCGACACCGGCGAGCGACTCGATGGCAGTGAGCTTCTGGACGATAGCCTGGCGCTTGGCGAGGTAGGCGGCACCGACGGCCATGGTGGTGGTGGTAACACAGGGGAGACCGACGGGAACACCGATGATGAGGAAGATGAGGGTGTAGATGAGCAGGTTGTTCTCCTTGGGGGTGGCGATACCGGTGTTGCGGAAGAAGCCGCCGATCCAGAAGATGAGGGTGAAGACAATGACGAGGAAGAGAAGCGTGGAACCGATGGAGCCCATGACCTTCTGGAAGTGACCCTCACTCTCGCCACCAAGGACGAGAGCAGCAGTGCGACCGACGAAAGTCTGCTTGGCGATGTCGGTGGCGAGCACGTAAGCCTTACCACGCTTGCAACCAGTGGTGTAGAAGACGGTGTCGCCGATGTGCTTGTCGACGGCGAGCGATTCACCGGTGATGGCCGACTGGTCACAGGCGATGACGGCAGGACCCTTGTCGACGCCCTCGTCGTCGTCGTCGTCGTCGCGGCGCGAAGCACGAGCCTTCTCGAGGATAGCAGCGGCCTGGGAGCCGTCCTTGTCCTCGTAAGCAGCCAGAACGCGACCGTCGCAAGGAACGGTCTTACCATCCTCAATCACGACAATGTCACCGGGAACGAGGTCACGAGCCTCGATCTCGACCTCGCGGCCGTCGCGGACAACAGTGGTGCGGAGAGCGATACCAGCCTTGAGCTGGGCGACAATGTCACCGGCCTGCTTCTCCTGGTACCAACCGACGAAGGCGTTGAGGAGCAAGATGGCGATAATAACACCAAAGTCGATCCAGTCACGAAGACCGGCGGCGAGGATGACGGCCAGTTCCATAACGTACAGAACGGGACCACGGAAGAAACCGATAAACTTGAGCAAGAGGTTCTCCTTGGGAGACTCGAGCTCGTTGTAACCGAAGAGGGAGCGACGGTGGCCGACCTCGCTCTCGCTGACACCCTTGAGCATGTCGGTCTCGAGCCACGAGGCGGGCACCTTCTGGGCGACTTCCTCGACCTCGCCGTGCTTGTTGACACGGACCTCCTTGGTCTTCCAGAAGGCGGGGAAGCTGCGCTTCTTGACGATGCGCGACTCATCGGCGCCCTCGTCGTCGCCGCCGGCGGACTTCTGGGCGCGAATGTACTCGATGAGGGTGGCATACTCCTCCGAGACGCCCTCGATGCCCTTCTCGGTCCTACCCTCCTGGGTAGCAGAGCTGTCGGACATGATGTAAAGTTATAACCCTACTGGAGTGGTTGCTGGAGGGCAAGAAAGGGGGGGGGGAGGAAGCGGAATCGTGGCAAGAGGGGCGATAGAGGAAGGGACAAGAAAGGCAGAGATCACAAGGAAGCAAAGAGTCGAGAGAGAAGGAGAAAGATCGAAAGACAGTCAGCTACGTGATCTCTTGACGAAATTTTTTTTTTGTCGGGACAGCCGTCACAATCGCGGCCGCCGATCGCAATCACGCTGAGCACGACGATCGGATCGAAGCTGGCTCAGCTAGCACAAAGCGGAACATCCGCAACTGCTAGAACAGAGACCTGCAAAAATCCGATCTACCGCTGCCAGGTTGTCCGGTCGTGTTTGCAATGCTGTGAAGATGACGGCGCCGCCTTGCCCGCGCGCGCTAGCCAGAGAACGGTGACAAAGCAAGTAGCCAAGCACGCAAGCAGGCAGTGATTGATAGAAACACTTACGATTGGCTTTTGAGGTGTTCGCTACGACTCTTTTTTTCGCTCTATCGGAATCACTGCTTCAAACGAGGTTGAGGCAGCAACGAGGATAGACGATGAAAGCGCGGATCGACGTACGTTGGTCGCCGCTTGCGAGAAGGGATTCGGTGAAGAGGGAAAAGGCGAAAGAGGGGGGAAGGGAGTTCTTGAGGATGGTGTTGGTGGTGGTGAGGAGGAGAAGAGAAGGGGGAAAGGGAAGAACCAGGATTTTGACGAGATTGCGACCAAGGGCGAGATGGTCTCCAGCGGCCAGCGGCCGCCTTGTTTATGAGGAGAGCTCCGGCGAGAGCGCCCGTCGGAAAAGACGAAAACGGGCTGGTGCACACACAGAGAGACAGAGACAGAGACAAGGGCGGGCGATTGGGCGGGCGATTGAGCGATTGCGGCGGCGGAGGAGGACGCAAAGAGTAATCGCTCAGCGAGAGGCGGGCAGTTGGGCCACAGGATGGACAGACCAACGGGAGACTCAAAACAACACCCGAGATCAGGGCACAAAAGCAGAGCAAGAAGACTGGCCGCGGCAGACGCACGGTGGTTGTAGAAAAAAAAAAAAGAAAAAAAAAAAAACATTTTTTTTTCTCTGTTCTCCTCTTTCGACGCAACCCACATGCAGAAGCAGGTTGCAGGTGCAGAATTTCCGACGCTGCCGCTGCCGCATTTTCTCGCCCGCCTCGACGCACGGGCGAGATTTTCGCAAAATGCAGTCGCTCAGCTGGTTGGTGCACGGCTGCAGTCATTTTCAATCGGCGCGCCATCTCCACCATGCAGTTGTTGTTGCTCTTGTTGATGCTGCTGTTGGCAATGAGAAGCGTGTGGGTCGACAAGCATTCATTTTCTAGACAGATAATGAACTTGATTGACAGTAGCAGGTGTCAAGAGATGGAGACTACTTTGAGTTGCGTATACACAGGCTGGCTGTCTCAGTGCAGTAACAGCGGAAGAACTTTTCAGAAAGCGCTGAGCTGCGTGGTGCCGGCTCCAAAAGGTTCAAAACAAACTTTCGCCGTGCTCGCCGGCGGCGGAGGAACAGGACAGCAGCCGATCAGCATAACCGCGCTGCAGAGTGTCCAAGCTGACGGAGGCTAGCAAGCAAGCATGACCGCCTCGTGCAGCAGCAGCAGCAGCAGCAGCAGCGAGTCCAAGACGCCCTTTGCAAGGGAAAAAAACCCGACTAGAGACGAAATCGACGGCACCAGCCGCAGAGGCCACCTCAGTTAGGGCCGAAACGGGGGAGCAAAAGTTCGAAAAATCTTGTTTGTGCAGATGGAGCGGCTCGCAATTGAAAAAAAGAAAGGGAGCAAACGGATCCGGCTGATTTGCAAGCGACGCTGACAGGCAAAAGTTTTCGGCATCTGGCCGCAGAAGCACGAGTACGCAGCGTAGGAAGGAATACAAAAAAGCATTTCGACTCTTCAACTGTTCTTTGCTGCACCGACGCAGACGGAGGCAGAAATCCGGAATCGAGTGAAGAGGAACAGCATATCAAAAACAACAGCATCCTCTTTTTCATGGACACTAGGTTATCATCATCAGCTTCCCCTCTGATAAGGAGACGAGACGACGGTAGCGTTCTCACACGCCGTCATCAACCCAGCCCGACAATATAATAGAAAGGCCTGCTGTATTGTACCCGCTCAAATTTGATTGATCAATTTAAAATCTCTCTTTGCTCACGTTTGCTCACGTTTTCTCCAGCGTCAGACTCGCTAAAGAGAGGGAGACCCTCTCTCAGAAGACTGGATCAAACTGCGTCGAGATAGCCTACCGCAGTTGCCCTTGATCCGTCAAAAGAAGGCTTTTGAGCAGCCGGTTGGAGGATGCTATCGACATTCCAACTTGTCTTTCGGAGCAAGCCTTGTTTTGATATTTAGTTGCTGCTGCTCCTTCCACCCGCTCACAAGCATTTCCGGCTTCGCATCTCGAATGCATGGTGCCTCGACTGACTGCAGACAGCGATGGCCGTGGAGAAGGGTGTGTTTTTGTTTTGTTTTCTTTTCATTTTTAGGCTGCTCTGTGTGCGTCTGCAGCGTAGATGTTTTCAATTTGCATGTTTTTTTCTTCCTTTCAGAAGGAATTTTCAAGATGCCAAACACACCGACGATGCCACATGCCCGGTCCCGGTCAGTTCATTGTCTCTTCCCAGCGACGGTCCTACTCAAGGCAAGAGAGGCTTCCATTGCATCGGGAATCCACGCCCGCGTGATCGCCAAAAAAAAAAAAAAAAAAAAAAAGAGTCCTTTCGAGCTTGCTTAGCTTTTTGTGTGAAGGGGAGGATCGTCGGGCGGCAGCGTCGTGCATTTGTGATCTCTGTTCAGGGGGGCAGCGATCACGCCAAGGACAACATCTTCAGGCTGTCTCATTCGCAATGCCGTCGACAGCTTAGAACAAGAGCTTTGATACCAGCTCTAAGACGTCGTCAGCACGCAGATTGAGTGTCCACGAACAATATAAAGCTTCGAGGTCGACAGGGGCAGTAAGCCTTTGCTTGATCGTGCCGAGTAGCCCCTAAGACAAGCGACCCTTGAGGATGACCGGCTGTTGCCAACCCTGAAGATCATGGTGCGATTTTCGCACGTCTTTCACTTGGCAAAGAGGCATTTCGTCGCGTGCTCGAGCTACAATTGCAGCGCTCCGGGGCGAGCCTGTCATTGGAACTTGGTAAGAAAAGAAGCGACCGGAAACTTGGTACATCTCCTGCGAGTTGTGGGATGCGTCAGGATTAGGATGGTTGTTGCTGTCTTTGTGTCGACGACGGCGTGCCCTCGGTTTCGTTTGCATGCTTTCCGCTTTGCTGCTGCTGCTTCGTGCCGGACCGCGGCACAAAGTCAAACTTTTGGAAGAGTGATTTCCGATGCAGTGAGCAGCGGGTCGTGATCATCGGTGCTGATTTCCCAACCAAAGAAAGGCATCACGAGCATGCCGCCGTCATTCGGCAGCCAAAATGCGAAACACGCCCTTTTCCATCTCTCCTCCCCTCGACGAGGAAGAGGTTCGGCTCAAGCCCTTTTCTATCTCCGACAGAGTCACGATAAGCAACACGAGCTACTGTAGTTACTGGTGACCATCTTCTCGCTTGGAGCAGCCTGGCTCACTCGCACGCGCGCGCACTCAACGGCCCCAAATGCGAAACGAGAAGGCGACCAATAGGAGCTCGTGGTTTCTTCTACGGCGCGAAGATGCACCCGATGCCGGTCGTACCGTCCCCAGAAGGCATCGCTCAGACCCCTACTGTAATCCTTGCTCGTGCCCCGCCGACTTCACGCCAATGTCGTCGACGTACATGCATTGCGCTGCCGTACTTGGTGCGCTCTGTATTGCCGCCCTTTCTTGCTCGCAGCTCCCAATCGCCGGTTCCTGAGCCTTGCTCTCCCCTCGACAAGTCTTGGTCGGCGATTTCCATCCGAGCAGGCACCCACGAGGTCTCTCTTCCGCACCTTGTTTGAAATCCACAGAGCCAACGGGTGTGTGCGCCTTATCCACTTTTGCCGGCCCTCTCGCCTGATCGGGTCTGTCGGCCCACCTCTCAAGCACCGCTGACCTCGACTGTTTGACGTGATGGTCAACAGAGCCCGGTCACCTTCTTTTTGACATTGCGGACCGATGCTGGCCGAAACCACCTGACGCTCTTATTGGCATGCAGCGATCTACCTCGCATTCGAGCTTGTCAAATCTCGTCAGCATGGCCAAGTCTGGCACAAACATTCGGCTTTGTTCGCCCCGCTCTCCGTAGCGCCGTGGCATGCGGTGTGGGCTTGATTGTCATGCCGAGAGCCGATAGTTTCGAACCTTCCCGCGGGACCCACCTCCCAACCCTGATTCTGTGCCGAAGACGGATCTAATCGCGTACCCCTCTTTACGTTGCACACCAGAGCCTTGGCACCATCGCAAGACTCGGACGCGACGGTGGGTTCAGGGTAGAGACGGTGCCGCGCAGTTTGGCATACGTCATCTTCGATAGCTCGGAAGACTCGGCATCCTACACAGGGAGAAGAACGATATATATGCTTCTTCGAGACGTTAAAATTCTCCGAGAAAAGTCCGACCGAAAAAAAAAAAAAAAAGGACGTGGAAAAAAGAGGCGCCGAAAAAGCAGCGAAAAATTGACCGAAGCCAGGCAGCCCAGCATAACAGCAAGCAAAGCGTTCTGCTTCAAGGATGCAACGAGAGTGTCGACATACTCTGTCAAAGACCCATGCCAGCTCGACTGCTGCTCATCCCAGCGTGATGCAGAGGAGCTCCACCTCTCCGTTGACACTCGGATCGTGCGCCGAGGGAAAAATAGGCAGCGCGGGAGCTTCAGAGAGCATCGCCGGATCGTGTGTGGGCACGGGCAGCGTCGGCCGCTGCAGAGGTGTCACGCTAGCTTTCAAGCCGAATGTTTCTGAAGTCGAGGAAAAAAGAAGCAATGGAGAGAGCACGACGGTCGGGTCAGCATACAGCAGGTCGTACTCAACGAAAGCCCCCTTCTCTTGGCAGGGTCTGCGTCCACACTTACTCAGCGCTGCTTTGAAAGAGCCGCACGTCTCCGGGTTGCGGGTCGTGCTGGCCACGAGGGCACGGCACGTGCTGGTCCCTGCCTCGAGACAGGCTCGAATCGTCTCGACTAGAGGATCGATCAGATCGGGATCGTATACCACATCGGCTGCCAGGATCAGCGTCGGCTTGGCTTCGGCAAGCAGCTGGACGGTCGGCAGGTCATCTCGCTGCTGACTTTGCCGACGTTCGGCGCTCAGCTCGAGCCAGTCGAGTTCCCTGATCTCCACAATCCCAGTGGAAGAGTCTAGGCCGTTGACCTGCAATGTGTCGCGTAGGCGCGCGGCCACCTGGCCAGGCATGTCGGTCATGAACGTATGCAGGTCCCTGTGCGGAGACGTCGCCTGCTGAAGCGCGCATACGGTGCCAACGAAGCCAGCGCCAGAACCCAGCTCCAGGATGCGTGTACCTGGAGTGGTGATTAGCGACGCATCGCTTATCAGGTGCCCCGCCAAGCGCAAACCCGCTTCCCACGTCTTGAGTCCCGTGGTTCCTTTCGAGATGGCGCTGCCTTCTTCCCGTATTGTCGCCCTGAAGTAGTGCTCGAGCAGATCCGTCTCGCTCGCATCGATGTCATCTTGAATCTGGCACGAGCTGGTAGAGTGCATCGGCCAATAGTGTGTCGTGAATTGCGTGTCGGGAGCAGACCCTGCTGTCACTGCAGCAGCGCTAGACGAACCGCTGGCCATCACCTCGACATATCTCTCGAGCAGTGCTGCATCCACCTCTGGCCATTCGATCTCGTCCACACCCTGGTTCCGAAGCAAGGCGCACTCGGCCTGGACCGCAGCTTCGAGCCTTGAGCATAGTCCGCGGAGAAAGACGGTCCGATACCTCGTAGTCGCCTCGTACTTTGGTGTCTGAAAGAGATCGCCGTCGAGTCTATCCTGGATGCGCAGCAGAATGGTCTGCGATGGCCAGACGAAAGCGCTGGATCGTGGCGGGATTCGTGCTTCGTACTGGATGAGAAGGGTGCGGCGCGCGTGCCTCAGAGTTGATGGGCCCGGCCCTTCGACGGAAGTATGCTGAGGAGCAGCCATCACTGGTCCGTCGGCTCGTCGAGGATCGAGAAGAGCTAGCTGTACTTGTGAAGAACAGATGCGAAGGAAGGCCACGAGAAGAAGTTGGTGTCAAACAACAAGACTCGATTTTCGCACGAAAAAGAATTTCGGCTCGAAAAGTGACACTTTTCTGACGCGTAAATTGCAGCGCAGGCGCGTAAAGCGCTGAAAAGCAACACGAAAAGCTCAGTTTTCTCAGTCTCGTGGCGCGCAAGTTGGCAGTTGAGCTGCGCAGCCAAGCGACATCTTCGCCATTCCTCCATCTTTGTCTCTACCATCCATCCTCAACACCCCACACAAGCACCTTGGCACGGATCGACACTGGATCACTCGATCACTCGTCAAGATGTTCAACAACGGTGAGTGTACAGCCGCTTTGCCTCTGACACTAGTCGAGTCGAGCATCAGAAGAGACCTGGTCAACGAGTAGACTCCTCCTTACTGAACACAAGCCCACGTCTTCTTTCTCTCAAACGGCGCTTCGCTCTCTCCGTACTGCAACGGACCAAACCTTGATTCCCAACCTTAATGTCGTCGATAGGTTTCGGAGGAGATAGCAACCCATACGCCACAAACTACGCAACAGGAGGCGGAGCGAGCGGAGGCGGCTTCTTGGCCAACGGCAGCCAGAATGACTCGCCAAGCGGAAAGGTGCGGATCACTCTTCTCGACAACACGCAGTTCCGCATCGTATATAAAGCCAGATCGAACTGACAAGTCTTGATCTTCTCCACCTCCATCATCTCACTCTCGCGACGACTCGCTTCGTCCCTCGTATCGCACCATGGTGGCTGGTCACTCCGCACAGAGGGCCGGAAACAACACACTCAGGCCCGTCACCATCCGTCAGATCCTCAACGCCGAGCAGCCCCACCCAGATGCCGAATTCACCCTCGATGGTGCCGAGCTGGGTCAACTGACCTTTGTCGCCGTGGTCCGAAACATCTCAAGGAACGCTACCAATGTCGCTTACAGCGTCGAGGATGGCACGGGACAGATCGAGGTGCGCCAGTGGCTCGACAGCTCCGGCGATGATACCTCCAAGGCTTCCGATATCCGGTAAGTTGCAGAGAGCATGGTGAATTCCGCTGGGAGCTCGGTGCGGATCCGCACAGCTGCGGAAGGCGGTGCAAAACGATGCGGAAACGATGTGGCGACGATACTGACGATCCCGCTTCCACCTCTGTTGACCCGCACTCTCGTCCCACCCTTCACAGTCAAAACGTCTACGTCCGAGTGCTCGGCACCCTGAAGTCGTTCCAGAACCGACGCTCCATCTCTGCGGGCCACATGCGTCCCGTCATCGACTACAACGAAGTCATGTTCCACCGTCTCGAAGCCGTCCACTCACACCTGCAGCTCACACGCGGTCCCAAGGCGTCGCAGGCCAACGGAGGTGCCGCCGCTGCCGCCGCACAGGGTGCCAACCACGGCCAGGCGCAGACCAGCGACATCAACGCCTACTCGGGCTCCACCAACAACAAGCAGAACGTGCTCGAGCAGTACAAGAGCCTCGACCCCGTCCCGCGCCAGATCATGGGCATCGTCACCACCGAGGCCGAGAACCACCCGGATGGCGTCCACGTCGCCTACATTGCGAGGATGTTGAAGGGCGTCGATGTGTCCGAGGTCAAGGTGGCTGTTGAGGAGCTTAGCTCGGAGGGATACCTCTACACGGCTGCCGATGATGACCATGTGTTGCCTACGGCCTGAGCGCGGGATGGCGCAGTGAATCTCATCTTCGCATCACAGTTGTTCTTTGTTCTTGCGCCGCAATGTCAAAAAAAAAAGTTGTACTCTACTACGCAGATACCGACGCCGAGATTCGAGTCGAGGTGCTGTACGGCTGTGCGAGTCTCAAACGCTGGTTTCGAGCGGCCTTCCTCGCCCTCGCGTTCGAAAGCCAACTCTCTGTTCGCCTGGACGTCTGCTCAAGCACGGAGGAGACAGTCGAGGCGGTGTAGACTGGCCGGTCACCGCATGTACGAGGGACAGCGGAACGGGAGGGGAGAAGGTGCGCATAATTCAATAGGATTGCTGTGGCGTTGAGCGGGCGGTCACCTTGGCCTCCGACGAGCGACTCTGGCTACCATCTTTGCCATCTTGGCTTCGGACAACATCGAGCATGGCGTCAAGGACAACGGACCTTACATCCGTCTCTGCCAGAAGATCGGCGAAGAGGCCGATAGCTTCCGGCGCGACCAAGGCTCTCGAGATCCTGCGTCCGAGTTGGATCCCTACACTTCGCTCGCCTGGATCGACGACATCGAGACACGCAATGCCATTGACGCGCTCTTGGTGCCGATCGCGCCGGGTATCTCGCATGTCCTCTCCCGACGTGACCGCCTCGATTGCCTCCTTCGCGCTCGAGCCGACGTACAAGCCGGTAGAGCCGATGCTCAGGACCAGGTGCTGCGCCTCCACCTTCTTCTTGGCGCGGCGTACTACGATCCTTCTGCCTACGGTCCCACACACCTCGAACCGCCCTCTGCCAGCGACACCGGCGCCGCTCAGACGACCGACGACGGTCCGTCGAGCCAGCCTGCTGGTTCCAGTCGCACTCGAGACTGAACCCGTCACACATTGCGGCAGCTGCTCGTGTGATGGTGGACAGCGCTCAACCGTTCGATGTCGTCGTGGAGCTTTGTACACGTAGCAAATCACACAACAGAAGAAATTGTTCATGCAAAGCTTCATTCTTCATTTCCTCAAAGAGTGACAAAAGAGAGACGTGTGCTGAGCTCAGTATCCACCGCCGTAGCCACCACCGTAGCCACCACCTTGGTTGTAGCCTCCACCGCCGCCGCCTTGACCGTATCCGCCTTGGCCGTAGCCTCCAGGAGGAGGATACTGCTGTGGCTGACCGTATCCTTGTGGCGGCTGTCCGTAATCCTGAGGAGGCTGTCCATAGCCCTGTTGGCCGTACTGAGGGGCGCCGTAGCCGCCGGGGCCGGGAGGTGGGCCGCCAGGTGGCGCGTACCCGCCAGGCGCAGGGTACGACGACGACGAGTGCTCCTGACTGCCATGACTGCCGTATCGATCATGACCGGTGGGTTCGGCTTGAGGGAACGAAGGTCGGTTGTGGTCGTACGACGACGTCTCTTCATCGTTACAACGACCGCCACCACCACCGCCACCGTAGCTGGCAGACGACTCTCGACCTCCATCATTGCCTCCCTCTGGCAGCTCTCGGAAGAACTGGTTTCCACCGGGGACGTGGCTGCCGACAAACCCGTGGACTTGGTTCGAGATGTAGTTGGAGGTGTAGCCCGCCATTTGCGAACCGATGCTGTGGCCTCCTCCACCGCTGCCGCTGTTGTTGCCGGGGTGCCCTCCTCCGCCTCCGCCGCCGCCAAAGTGGTGGTTGTTCGAGAAGCTGTGAGCAGCTTGACTGTTGGCGCCGCCCATGAACGAGCTCATGTTCGGCTGGTCGTCTCCGTGCGTATGCGGTTCGGCCTTGCCCGAGCGTGTGTTGGTGTGGTTGCGCACGCTCTGCTTGGTCAGACGGCCAATCTCGGTCGAATGGCTCCTTGCCCAGTTGGCGACGTAGTCCATCATCTCCTTTTGCACGGGCGCCTGGTTGTTGAACCAGTACGGGTGGAACATGGGCGCGAGGCACTCGTCGGCAACGCGAGCGGGGTCCAGGTTGCGGTCGTCCCACGCCTTGACCACCTTGGTCACGGTGTTACGGACGATGATCTTGGCCACGTTGCCAGCAACCTCGTTGAGGATGAGTCCGAAGTGATCCTTGCTGAGCATCGAGTGAGTGGGGTCGGAAGCGTTCGGGTCGTCGAACACCTCAAACTGCTCCTGCTTGTTGATGACAGCACCGGATCCTAGCTTGAGCGCGCTCATTCCCTGCTGCATTATAGGCTTTGCCAGAGGCTCAAGTAGCGTAAAGATATACGTGTTTAGCTCGAGGGTCACCTTCTCGACGAGAGAGCTGAGGCCAGGGATCTTCTCGATGGTGCCCTCGATGCCCTTCATGATGCGGTCGCGCAGCTCGAGGATTTTCCAGAGGTTGGCGTGCATCTCCTGTGGCGACATGGTGGCGGGATCCGAGACAGGACCACGAGAGACTTCCTCGAGGTCGCGCGAAACATTGCTTCCGCCCGCACCGGGCACCTTGCCGAGCATGCCGAGAAGATCTTGCAGGACGCTGCGGTTGTCGCCGCTCGACTGCCTCTTGGCGTCATCCATGGCCTTGTTGAGATCCGAGATGGACGCCTCCGAGAGATGGTCCTGTGCTTCTCCGAGCAGCGAGTGGATGAAGTCGGCACTTCCAAACGTACCGGTGACGATGGGTGCGATCTGCGTGCCGTCGGGAGCGCGCACCTTGACGTTGTCACCGACGTGGAGGAAGACGTTGTGGTGACCGAGGCGGTGAAGAGCGAGCTCGGTCCAGTTGCTATGAGCAGGGAAGTCCTCGAGCGTGTGGAGGGCCTGGCCGAGAAGGCGGTAGGCCTCGTACAGCTCTGCATCCTGTCCCGTCTCGCGGGCGCGACGACCGGTCTCGATGACGCGGATCAAAGTGCGTCGGATGAGGCCCGAGCCGGTTCGCCATCCGCCGTTCTCATTGGCGAGGTAGTTTTTCATGCCGGAACGAGGGTCGATCTCGAGCTCCTGCGGGTTGACGGGCTCACGGAGGCGAGGGTCGTATTCGCGAGCATCCTTGCCATCAGCGTAGCCTTTCGGGTTGTCGAGGTGCTCTTCGGGCAGGTAGACACCAAGTCGTTCGTCGGTGACCTCGAACTCAGCGGTTGCGTAGCCGTGAGCCAAGAAGCCGAGCATCATGACGAGGTTGAGGATGGCCTGCTTGGACATTTTCTGCAGAGCAGCGACGTCCATGGCCTGGCTGTAGTCGCGCAGCCAGTTACCAAAGTAGGTGCGCTTGATGTCGAGGCCGCCGAACTTGCTGGAGCCAAAGAGAGAACCACCGGCCTTTTTGAAGAGTTCCTCGAGGATGTCTTCAATGTCTCCGTGTCGGAACGCCTTGCCCTCCATGTAAGCGAAGGAAGGGATGTTACCGGCACCAAAGGCATAGGCGCCCGGCACGGAGGAGACAGCAACAATGAGCAGACTCAGCATGGCTACGAAGAAGAAGCGTCCGCCGAGCCAGCTGCGACGGGCCTTGCTGGAGGCGGCGGCAGGCGCAGGAGCGGGTCGAGCCGAGTCGTTGGCGGCATTGTTGACGGTGGAGAGGTCAAAGTCCTGCGAGGCATCCGCAAGAGCGATTTCGATCTCCTGGTCGGAACGCACCATGGTGGGCTGTACTTGGTTGAGAGTGTTGGTCTCGGAAACGGTGTCGTTGTGGGTCAGGCTTGAGACGATGTTTCGTTCGAGGGCAAGCTCGTCACGAAGGGCGTTGACGATGTCGGCAGCGTCCCTTGTGATGGCGTCGATGTCTTGTTCTACGTCAGAGTCGGAAAGGTGGTCGGACTCGGCGTCGCAGGAGGATCGCTCGAGGTCTAGCTGATCCTGTGTGGATTGAATGAGAGCGTCGATCTCGTCCTGCTCGTCGCGTGGCTTTGCGTGCGAGGTCTTGGAAGCAGTACTGCGCGACGCTGATGCTGTCGACGAAGGGCCTGGAGTGCGGGAGTTGTCGATGGATTGGAGCTTGCGAAGCCTTTCGAACAAGAGCTGATCTGTGTCAGCCTGCTTGTTTGTTCGTGGAGATGTGGTTGGATCCTGCGATGTTTTCGCCGGCTTTGTGGAATTTGGCTGGTTGTTGGAAGTTGTGAAGGAGGAAGGTTGGAGTCCTTGACGGAGAGAGCGAAGTCGTTCTTTGAGGGCTTCGTCTGTCATTCAGCGAGGAAGTGGTGGTGATGAATGAAATGAGCGGCTGCGTCGGAGGCTGTGCTGAATCAGACACAACGGGAGCTTTGAAGCGCAGAGAATGGAGCTTTTGATGTCGTCTCGCATTGAAACAAAAAGCAACACGTGAGAACTTGGACAGCTTTTCAAAAGGCTTGGCGCAGCTCTTCTTTTCACTTTCAGCTGTGGGGCGGCGCAGAGCAGTGCGCGCAGAGCACGGCGCAGCACAGCCCACGTAACAAAAGGCCCGTGCGTGATTTTCCTTATGTGGGTCATCTTACTAAGCATGATAGCGCTAGCCCCCAAATTGTGTTAAGCCGTACGGTATGCGAGGCAAGCGAGAAATCTCGACCCGACCTTCTCTCGGTCGACACTCGCCGCTCATCATCGTGATAGCTAATGAAGACTGCTGTCGGCATGGGCGGTGAAGAGAAAGACTTGTCCTTGCATGGGAGTGCGGTCCTTTCGACATGTCAAGAACGATCTTGATGCTTCGAGTAAGCGCTGTCAGCGCAACTAACCGAGAAGGTTCGTGATCTCATGAACGTGACCATAGCAAGGCCATCGCTTCGGTTTGTTTGTCGATTCTCTCAGCGCATTAAGAGTTTGCTTGATGCGCCTCGTGCTCACATGATTGGGATTCGCCTAGCCTCGCTCCAGTTCTCGATCGTCGAAAGAGCTGAAGCTGCACACGACCGGAGCCATCCGTCTATTCACTGCCGACATTGCACCTCGCCACATCCTGATAAGCACAGATCATGAACTTCTACGAGATACAGAGCAACAATAGTGAACAAAGAACAGGTGGGCGAGCCCAGCCAAGGGAAGAGAAGATAAGTTTGACGAGACAGGGTCGACGAGAAGCGCGATTTCGAGAAAAAAAAAGTTCCCATGCGAGGGTCGTCTCCGAGCTGCAGCTTAGACCCACGCACGCAAACGCCTCAATCATTCCCGCATCGCGCGTCGCGTAAAGCAGCCCTTTTAGGCTGATAAAGACGCAGACCTCTGGCCTCGTGCCAGTCAAAGGGGTTTGGATGCAAGCGAGAAGCGACGCGCGACGCGAGCCGGACGCGTAAAGTGCCGCTTCAAACACTGCATGCATGTCTCACTCTCCGACCTGCACGGCTTTTTTCGTTCTTCTTTTCTTGAGCCACCACGCCGACACTGCTCCAGCAGCGCGTTTTTGCTTTCTGCACGACATCGACCTGCAGGCTTGAGCTGCACGGTGGAATTTCAACATTTCGCCACGCTTTCTTGCTCCCCTTTGCCGCAAACAGTGCATGTCACTCGCCGTCTCTGACAAAGGCAAGGCAGTGAGTGTCGGGATGTTCAAAACGTCGAGCTCGGATGACCTGCACAAGGCGATCTCTTGATACAATAGCTCCGTTTTTGTGGCCGGTAAGACGGCGTGCATGCGACTGCGATCCGACGAGAAGAAAGAGACGGGAATGCACATTCGCCATCGCGCATCGACGGCTACCTTATCAGCCAAAGCCGGAGAAGGGTCGATCGTAAGTGTGTTTGTGCGCGATGGTCGTGTGGAATGGTGCCATTGTCGTCCATCGCATTCCGGCTCCCTATTTTCATTCCAAAATGCCTCTTGCTTCGTTATCGGCCCTCTTGCGCCAGATGCAAAGGTCTCGCTCGAATAACAGTTGTGTCTATGGCTCGGATCGACTTGAAGCTGGTGCCGATGCGGGGGAAACCTTTGGGCTGTTGCAACTCGACTTCGACTCGACTCGACTCGATTTGGCAATTGTCGTCTACACGCCACAAACAAGCAAGCCCTTTCGGAATTTCCCGCTCTCTGAGAATTAGTGCTCGGGTCCGCCGTTGACAGTTTCCGCGCTTTCTTCTCGAGAGAAGTTGAGTCGGCACAGCAGCACAACGTTCGCCGCTCGCCGCTCTGGCCGCCGCGTAGGGTTTTGTTTCTTCCCACGCACAGTTCTTCAAACTTTAAGAGCGCTTGGACCGCTTGGCGTGCACACCGCTAAGCGCTGTCTCTTTGCCTCTCTCGCTTGCCTGTCGAGGAAGCGAGCAGCAGATCGCGAACAAACTCGACTCGATCGCTGCATGAGCATACTCAGCATGAGTGTTATGGTATGGCGTCGCTTTGCTCAGCTCGCCTGGTTGTATACAGTACAAGACAATGCTCAATCGCGATCATGATGGTGGTGGCTGCTGCTGCAAAGCGCATGAGCAAGGCTGATCGGTCTAAAGAGTTGCAGGGAGGCTTGACAAGGACAGAGCGCCAGCAAGGTGCATTGTGGCTTGACCTTTTTGATCCCCGGTCCGTCCCAGCAGCATCGGCAACAGCATCGGCATCATCATCATGCTGCTGCTGCTGCTGCTGCTTTGTGGTGTAGGCTTTGCGCCTCGCCGCCTCGTCGGGCCCTTGCTCTCATGCATAAGTCGCTCCCTTGGGCCGCGTCCCCCACTTTTTCCGGTGCTCCTGTTCCTTCTCCTCCTCTGCACAAGCGAGAGGGAGAGGGAACTTTGGCCTGCTGCATTGCCCCTCTCTATCTCTCGGTGCTCGTGCTCTCCTTTGCTCTCATGCTTGCGTGCTGCCCGTTCCTGCTGCTGCTGCTCCTCTTCATCGTCGGAGTCTCTTTTCCTCGAGTTTAAGGCTGGGATTCGCAGGATTCGCATCGCTTGCAGCAGCTTGGTGCCTTCGGGTCTCGTACCGCCGCCGTCAATATTGAGCATCTACATGCTCTCTCCTCTTTCCCCTTTGCTGAGAAGGACAGCTGTGCGTGCCTAGCGTTGTCCGTATCAGAGCAGCCCGTGTGGCCTTTGCCTTGCCAGATCGCTTTGATTCACATTCCTCATCCTCATCCTCATCGTCTCCGGACATCGCTATCACCTTCCACTCTCAACCGCCTCACCACCATCACCATCATCATCACTACCACCTCCAACACCACCTCTATCGCCATCCACTGCCATCATCTTGAACCTCTTCTTCAATCTCGTACCTTGCTCTTTCTTCCACCCTTGATTTGGCAGCTCACCACGTATTCAGTGCGCCGCATTCACACGACTTGTTCTTTGTCGTCTGCGCATTCTTCCCATCACCACATTCGTTGCATCCGACGTCTTCCCCTCTTGACAGCATCCCGAAGCGATTCCAAGCTTCCTCTCTTCGCACGATTCAACTTGGACGCACGAAATCGACGCACGCACGCACGCACGCACGCACGCACGCACGCACGCACGCACGCACGCACGCAGCCAAATTCGAAATCGCCATCGCAGCACACAGCGACATAAATTTCCACTCTGCCAATCAGCCCTTTTCGCTCGAGCCGATTGCACACTGCAGCAGCGCAGCACCCTTTTGGACAGTCACATTCCCCCTTTTTCTGAAGCCAATCCCAATCCCGCTTTCGATTGCTCGACTTCATATTGTCACGCTGCATCATCCACACTTCACTTGACTTGCTTCCCTTTCATCACACTTTTTTCCTTTTCCTTTCGCTTTCCCTTTCACCCTCTCTATCGTCACACGCTGCTTAGCTTGGCTGTCGTATTGCTGCTCAGCTCAGATCCAGAGCCAACAAAAGCGCTCTTTTCTCGCTTCAAAGCTGCAGAGTTCTAAGCAAGCTCTCCAAGCTCATCATCCTCTTCATTCAGCAAGGCTCTTTCGCTGGTCGTTGGTCGCCTTTTCCATCTGTCTCCCCTTTCACTGCATCAAAACGTAAGTGCCGCTGCCATTGTTCCATTCCACTTCGGACGATTAAGCTCGAGCTGCAGCTTCATGCTGCGGTGCGCATCAACGTCGCTGCACTGTCTGCTGCGCTCGTCTTTCCCTCCCTCCCTCCCTCTCTCTCTCTCTCTCCCGTCTGCAAAGCAAATTTTTGCCTTGCTTTATCGTCCCCACCGCCGTTGCTATCGCTGCCTTCCCTTTCATATCTGGACCCTGTCGCTAACATCTACCTCTTCCTTCCTTCCTTCCTCTCTCTCTCTCTCTCTTTCTCTCTCTCCTTCGCCTCCCACCTTTGCCGCTCACCTCCAACGCGCTCTGCACATTTTATCGGTGCCCTTCATTCTCCCTGCTCTCCTCGCCACCCGATCACGTTGACCTCAACGCCATCGTGGCCTTGCTCGATCATCATGCCGCACTCGTACTTCTACCTTGATCCTCCCTCGCCGTCACCATCACCCTTGACACTGTCACCGCTGCTCGCAGACTCGCCGCTCCTATTCGACGAAATGACGAGCGCTCTCTCGCCCTCGATGGTCAACATCCAGGCCCCCTTTGCAGATGCCGGTCATCTCAAAGCGGCTCATCTCCCCTCCAATTCTCGCACCTCCTCCCCCTCTCCTCAAAAGAAGCAGCGATACTCGTCGCCAGAGAAGGCTTCCGCTCTCTCCTCCGCCTCACCAGCGCCATCCACATCATCCACGTCTTCGGCAGCCAAAAAGCCGAGAAAGTCCTTCAAGCGCACTTCCAGCACCATCAGCATCATGGACACCGTCATGAACTCGAGAGCCGCCACCGACCACGATGCAGTCCCCGCCTCTGCTCCTGGCCCGCCTCTCTCTGACTTTAACAGCTTCGACTACAGCCGCTCGTCGCCCTTTGCATCCTCGTCGCAGACTACTCTCGCTGATCTCGAAAACGAACAGCTCGTCAAGGTGCTCTCTACACCGCGCCGCGGCAAGCGCGTCGGCAACGTCGACATGGGCTGGGAATCCCCCGTGGGCGACCGGACCCCCACGCCTGCTACCGTTGCTGCGGCTGCACCCCACACCCTCCCCAAGATGGTTAGCTCGTCTCGCTCCTCGATCAGCACTGCCACCGACGCATCATCTCCCACCAAGCGCAAAGCCTCGACTGCCTTTGCATCAGAGCTTCGCACCTCGCAACGCAGCCTCGTCGACACCGCCGGCTGGGCTTCGGCCGCCATGATCAGCTCGGTGCCCCTCTCGGAAGATCGAACCAAGAGCTCGCCCGGCTTTTCTCCACGCTTCGTCTCGGAGCCCGTCATGACCGGCCTCGCAACGGCAGAAACACGCGATCCTATCTCGGCTTTCATCAACGACGACTCGCCCTCGATCGCTCAAAGCGCCAAACTCGTGCCCGTCGAGGTGGAGGGTCTTGGCCGAGTTGCTGTTCATCGCGACTTTGCCCAGCAGATCTCGTCGGATCAGCTTCCCACTCCCAACCGCTTCGAATCCAGACGCTTTTCGAGCTCGTCGGATCGCGATGCCGCGCTGCTCCGAGGCTCCGACTCGGAAGACTCGGCCGCACGCAGTGAAAATGGTTCGTCCACGGATCCCACCTCCGCAGGCACACCTTGTCCTTCGGGCGTCTCTCCCAGCTTCTCTCTGACCTCTCAGTTCCCCGCCTCGGAGCCCGCCTCGCCTGTCAAGAAGCCGGCAATGTCGAATCAACAATCCAACGACATCAGCGCCGAAGCTCAGAGAGCATTGATGGCCTTGATGCGAATGGCTCCCGTCGATGTCAGCAACAGGCATACGGACGACAAGCACTACCGTCCACGACTCGGCGGTAGCAGCTCCGCGCCCAATCTGCCCACGCTCGACTGGCCCGACTGCCCCAGCGGTCCCTGGTCCGCCGCGGGCCGTCACATTGACGAGCTCAAGCAGAAGCGTCGACAAGGCATCCAGCGCTGGCTCGAAGCCGACTCGAGCGACGAGACCGACGAGGCCGACATCAAGGAGCCTTCCGGTGCAGCCTACCGCCACCATCCCATGGTGGCCAAGGCACTGCTCGACCGTGCTCGCAAGCATCAGCACGCCAAGCTCTCGGCAGCCGCTGTAGCCGCTGTCGCCAGCGCACGCAGCCCGGCCAAACGCGGCAGAAAGTCCAAGCATCAGCAGCTGCTGCGCGTCGCTGAGTCGACGCCGAAGCGTCGTGGCCGCAAACCCAAGGCGACAGCCTCGGTGGCCAGTTCGTCACGCAAGTCGGTGGCGACGGGTGCCTCGCTGGCGCGATCCAACGTCAGCGCCATCTTTGGCTGCAAGTGCGGCATTGACGACGATTCGATCATCATGGTCCAGTGCGACGGTTGCAAACACTGGCTTCATCTGCCGTGCGTTGGCATCAACACGGTCAACGACCTTGACGACGAGTGGTTCTGCGACGACTGCTGCGACGCTGCGCTCACTGAGCATCTGTCGCCTGCCTCGTCCATGCCCGCTTCCGTCTCCTCGTATGCGCACCTCAGCACGCCCGAGGCGCTCGAGGCGGTCCTCGCGGGTCAAGAGCCCGTCTTCACCCTCCCGAGCGGTACGCCCATCCACCGTCACGGCGTTGCAGTGTCGTCGTCGATCGCACTGGCGCCGAGCCCGCCGCTCTTGTCGGTCGGCGACCGAGGCGGACGAAGCACCGTCAAGCGTCAGGGTCAGGGTCGTTCGCGAGCCGAGCGTGTTGGCTGGAGGATGAACGAGCCCGGATCGCCGCTGGCGCGCAAGAGCACCACGGCCTCGTCTGGTGTGCGACCCGCTGTGCCCGAGACTCCTTCCAAGCTGAGCGAGGCCACGGTCGACTTTACCGATGCCAGCACCACGCCCAGCCTGCTTGCCGGCTTTTCGCGTGCCGACTGGGAGCCTACGCGCGCGAGCCAGAGGTCGGAACGCCAGACGACGCCGCCTCGTATGGTGGGCATGAGCACACCCAGCCGACACGCCTCGGGACGCAAGGCCAGCCACTCGGGCCCACTTTCGCTGGGTCTTGGGGACGACGATCCGGTGCATCCCGATGTGTTTTCGACGCCTTCGCGACTCGCCTCGGGGGGCTCGTGGGCTTACCGCTCCGGCGCTCAGCCGTTTGGCAGCCAGACTCCCTCGCGATCGGGCGGCCGCCACCAGCGCGTCGACTCTTTCAGCGGCGGTCTTCTCTCGACGCCTGGCCGAGACTTTTTGTCGGGCGCTTTCGGCACGGAGCCCTCGACGAGCATGCCCAGCCTGGTGTACAGCAGTGGCTACGTGGACGGCTTTGACGACCACCTGGGCAGCGAGGCGTTCTACAGCGGCAGCAACAGCCGCGCGTGGCAGCTGCAGTCGCCCACGTCGAGCACGCGGGCAGCACGTGCACGCCAGCCATCGGGCCTCGGCACGCCCTGGTCGAGTTCGCTGCTCAAGACGCCGGAACTGCAGCCGCGTCAAGCCAACACTTCATCGGTGCGGGGCGGCGGCAGGTTTGATGCGAGCGACGATTTCCTTCCGTCGTCCTCGCCGTTCCCCCGTACGCCGACGTTTGACATGAGCAGCCCGCGCTTCCTTGGCCACCACGGCTCGCACCATGCGTACGGCGGCGGTAGTCACGAGAGGCAGCCCAGCCACCTCGGCCTGGGTCTGCCGTCCGGTGCCGGCTCGTCGGCGCGCCTGCACAAGGCGTTGGGCGCCGACCTCAACAAGAGCAGCAGAGATCATCGATCGTTGAGCATCTCGAGTGCCAGCGGGAATGCCAAGCATCGCCAGGTTTCGACAGATGTTCCTATGGGGTTGGGGATTGGATTGGACCTTGACGATGTACTGGACTGGTCTTGAAGTCGCGCCGCATCATCATAAGCATTTCGTCTATCTTGGGCTGTCTTCAATGCCTTGCGCATACGAAGCAGTCAAATGTTGTATTCGGCGTACTTTTTTTTCTTCTTTTGCACGTTTTAATTCATGGTATCTTTCGCACAGTGGTTTGTCGTTGTGAGATTGCGTCTTGAGTCTGTGTGATGGTGTTGATCTAGTGTACCGCCCTGTCTTTGTCTTAGGTATGAAACGATCGGTGCCAAAAGATGAAGTTGCACTCATACTGAGGAGAAACGCGGAAGTCGGACAGAAGAAGCTTTTGGCCCGTGTGTGGAGGAGTTTTTGTTGTTGGACATGTTTCTTCAAGGTGCTTCCTTGCCTACCCTCATACTTTATTTGACGGACTCGTTCAAGCAGCACAGTCGAGCGCTGCATCGAGGTCACGATCCAACCAGAGTATACGCTCTGACGAGGTTCAGCACCGGCAAACGAAAAGCGAGCGTTCCAACGACGATGGGCAACATCTAAAACAAAACGGGCTCCAGAACTTCCAGCCAGCTAAGCTGAACCTCGAACAATGGACGCGACACAACCCCCGGCAGCAGACCCTCGACAGCTCAGACGCGAGTTTCAAGATGTAGCGGCAGGTGTGAAGCGCTTCGAGTCGGCCGGAGCGGTATTTGCTGCGTTCACGGCTCCCCTCGTCCGGCTGCTGGGCGAAGACGCGCTTCCGCCAAGCCTCGAGCTCTACGCTGCGTTCCCCTGCTCCGCCGGCTCATCATCATCGCAAAGTCATAACGTAGACGTGCTGCTCGTCGAAGCGATGCAGGAAGCGCTGCTTACGCGCATTGCCGCTGACTGGTCGCACGCGCTCGACTTGCGCCAGTGGCACGATCTCGTCGACATCTGCACCTTTGGCCCCGCTGCGCATCCACGCAAGCAGGGCGTAATGCAGAAGTGCGCGCTGCGCACGCTCTCGCGCCTCCTCTCCACCGCCACCACTTCAACCGTACACCCCGAGACACTGCACCTGCTCGAGCAGCTGTGCGTACAAGCCCTGTCGCAGCTCTCGCTCGTGTCGCTGTTGGCGAGTGTGGCGGCGGAACCGAACAAGGCGCGAGCCGATGTGGTGTGGACGGAGACGCTGAGGTTGCTCGCGGCGCTGCCGGACCGCCTGGCGAATGCGACGCGGGGTGACGTGCCGCAGGGGTTTACGAGGGTGGTGTGGATCGAGAAAGCGCTGGTCGCTGGTATGGTCGGATGTCTGGCGGAACAAGGGGAAGAGGAGGTGCAGGTGCGACGGCTCAAAGATGTGGTATCGCGACTCGACAGGATGGGGTACCTGAGCCAGGCGGTCGATACGGAGGGGCGTGGGTTCTGGTGCACTTTTTTGCGGGTTGCCGCGCAGCAGCAGCAGCAGGGGAAAAGTGTAGTGCACAACTGGGGGCTGTTGCGGATGAGGCTGGGGAGCGCACTGCGGGCCAAATCGGATCTGGCGCTCGTCGAGACGCTGCAGTTCCTCACAGTTGGGAGGAAGGGCATGCCGACGGGACTGGTGACGAGTGCAGAGCGCGGCAAGGCGGGCACGGAGGGCGTGGCGTTTCTGAGCAAGAGCTCGCAGGAGGGTGTTGCGGCTGTCGCTCAGATCCTGCGCGCTCTGCTCTCCAGCGCCAACTCTGTCACTCGAGAGTCTGCTTATGGCTCTGACACCGACACCGCCGATGACGACGAGGGCAACCCAACATCAAGAACGATCCAAACCTTCACAACAGTCGCACTCTCGCCCCTCCCGCAATCTCCCCTGCTCGCGTGGAGCTGGGTCACCCACCTCACCTCGCACTTCCCCCAACCCTCGCTACTCACATGCCTCGAAGCAACGCTCTCAACGTGGGCCGACGCCGCGCGCATCAAACGCTCGCTCCTCAACCACGAGCTCTTCCTCACCACGCTCATCGTGTGCCTGCTCGCCTCCATCCCTTCCACCACATCCGACCCTTCATCTGCGGCTTCATCTTCAGCTTCGCTCCCAGCCATCGCCCGATCCCGCGCGGTGCTCGACGGCGTCTCGGCTCATCTCGAACACACGGACCCGACCGTGCGCCGGTTGGGCATGCTCGTCGCTGAGCTGCTGAGTGCCAAGACGACAGCGGAGGGGGCAGGAGGGAAGGTGTTGAATTTTGGAGGGTCGATGTGGAACGGCCAGGGCGAAGGGAGGGAGGAAGTGCGTGTGTTGCGGGCGCTGGGCGATGCGTGGGCCCATCATGCGGGGATTATTGGGGAGATTGAGCGGGGGTGGGGAAGGGATGGGTTTGCGGAGGCGGTCAAGGTGCTCGACGTGAATCCTACTCAGGACGCTGTGCAGCAGGATCAGGCCGTGGTGGAGAGCAAGAGGAGCAGGAAAGCGGGCAAACCAAAGACGAGGAGGTTGCCAGAACGGGTCGACCGGGTGGCTCGACCCGCACGACCGTTGATCACGATGCTCAACTCCGACGACGACGATCCAGCCAAAACAGCTCCCTCGCCGCCGTTGACGATGTTCACGCACGCCCCACGCGCACCCTCGCGCCCGTCCACCCCGTCATCAGCCTCATCAAGCTCCGACGACTCGGACAGCGACGCCGCTCCAACCGACACGCACTCGATCCACCGCCTCGCCGCCTCGCTCAGCGGCCTCTCGCCCTCCGAGACCCCTCCCCTCCCCTCTCCCCTCCCCTCCAAACCCACCAACCGCCCAACCTCACTCGACGACTTTAACAGCAACACCGAATCGCACGCGCCCCAATTCCACACCAAACTCTCCACGCCCGTGTACATCTCGCAACTCTCCCCGCTCCTTCGCTCCTCATCACGCGCTTCGATCCGGCTGGCGCTGCACACCGCCGCACCCTTGATCCGGCGCAAGTCCTCCACGCAGCTGTACGGCGGCGAAGTCAGCGAAAACGCCGTCGACCTCTGCCTGACGCTCGTTGCGCTGCACGACAACTTCGGCATCAGAGGGTTCGAGGCGATGCGGCGGGCGGCGGTGGCGGCGTTGGCGGTGGCTGAGCCCAAGTTGGTAGTTGGTGTTCTGGGGGAGCAGAGCTTCGGGAGCCAGTACAGCGATGTGCAGCGCACGGCGATGTGGAGCGCGGTTGTGGAGAGTGCGGTTGTGCTGGCTCGCGGTCCCGGTGTTGGAGAGCAGGGAGTGGGGGAGCGAGCGGAGCGGGTGGTGGCGGGGGTGATACGCTCAGCGCGCCAGGCGGGCGAGGCGAGCGTACCGCAGCTGCGACGGGAGCGGCAGCTGCACGTCCACTCCTCCTCGAAGAGCACATCGCTGGTGCAGGTGCACGATGCCTCCCCTGCCCCGGAGCCGATCGACGCACAGTGGCCGGCGCTCGCAGGGCCCGTGTACGTCTTCCCGCTCATCCACCGGTGCCTCGCATACACGGCGTACCGCTCCAGCCGCCAGCCGGGCGCAGGGACAGCCGCGCTGTTCGCACCACCCACCCAAGCGCTGTTCCTCGACACGCTGACTGTGCTGCTCTCGCTCGCGCCCGCGCACACTGTCAACGAGGCCACACCAGCAGTGCTCGAGCTGCTCGCTTCTATCGCTTCGCTGACAGCGGCGCCAGTGCTGACGTGTGCGGCGCTAACGCTGCTCGCGTTGGTGATGCAGCGCGCGCTTGATTCACAGGACCCCGCGGCGCTGCTGCAGCAGAGTGAGTGCGTGCGCTGGATGAGAGGGTTGATGGGGTTCACGCAGGATACGTTCCAGTCGCTCCAGGCGCAGGGGCAGGGGAAAGGGGTGGAGACAGGTGGGGGGCTGACGGCAAAGATCACGGCGAGGGCGGCAGCTGTGCTCCTGCTCATGGATCGACTGGATCAGGTTAGGGCGGAGCAGGTGAGGAGGTTGGTTGGGTTCGTTCCTGCTTAAGGCGTAGGGTTGCGAGGCGAAGTGCACTTGTTCCGCGATGGTCGACGGTGGTGCGCGGCTGAAAACACTTTCTGGTCATCATTCACTCTTTCTCGTTCGTCAAACTTCACACTGCGACTCCAAGCTTGACTTGCAAATGGAAACCCACGTCTGATTGCGCAAGAAACTACAAAACGAACCAACTCTCAACGATGAACAAGGCATGAGCCAACACTCCCGTCGGCGCTGCTGCTTCACTTCTTCTTCTTCTTGCTCGCCCCACCGCTTGCCGCGACGGTCGGCGTACCCGCCCTGCTGCTGCCGGCATTGCTACCGGCATCCACACCTCCTTTCCTCTTCTTGCTCCCTCCTCCACCCGCCTTACTCTCCTCCTCTTCCATCTCCTTCAACACCAGCAGCATCAGCGTGTTGCACCGCCTCATCAACTCCTGCGGCGTACGCGACTTGATGAACCAGTCAAACCTAAACCCGCTCCAGGCCATGACGTCCTTCTTGATCCTATCGTACGTATCGCCCTCGCCCAAGCCGTACTCGGCAAGCTTGACGAGCAGGAAACGGTCCTCTTCCTCGCTGTAGCTCTTGCCCTTGTTCTGGCCGTAGTGCACTTTAAGCTGGAGCAGGGGTTGGCGGTAGGCGTTGACTTTGCGCTTGAGCACGGCTTCCTGGTGCTGCTGCTTGGCGAGCTTGGATTCGCCCTCCTCGATGCGCGCGACGAGCTTAGCCGAGTCCGCCAGCTCGTCGATGCGGTCCCAGAACACCTTGGCGTATTCGCGAACTTCTTTTTCCGTCTTGCTGGCGTCAGGCATGTCGGCGGCGATGAGCGCGTACGCCTTGCGCCCGTACCGCTCGCACCCGCGTACGAAGATCTGGAACTCGCGTCGATTCCAGTTGCCGAAACCTTCCTGTGCAAGTTGCTCCTTCTCCTCCACCTCCTCCTCCGTCAGCGCCTCCGCCGTGTCGATGTACTCCTGCTCGCGCTGCCGCTCCGCCTCGGCCTCCTCCGCCGTCGACCCTTCACCCTCTTTAACCGGAACACGGTACCCAATCGACCGCTGGTACGCCGCCGTCTCGCGCTCCTGCAGCTCCGCCAGCCGCGCAGGGTAGAACTGGAAATCGTTGATGTTGATCTGCTTCGGTGCACGTGGCGCTTTCGGAACCGCAGGCTTGGGCCCAACCCGCATCGCATCGCGGTAGTAGTTGTCGATCGAGTAGTTGGCTTTGCGCTCGCGCTTGCTCGGCTCGATCCACAGCTGGCCGATCGGCTTGCGCTCCGAAAAGTCGTTGCCCTCCCAGTTGTACACCGTGTCCGACTTGAAGTTGTTCAGGTCGTCCAGGTTGAGGCCTTGGTACTTGGCCTGGATCGCCTGGGTGCGTTCTTCGCCGCGCGAGATAATGTCGTCAATGTCGTCGTTGATCGACATGTCTTCTTTGGCCGAGATGATTTTTTCGGCGCCGTGCTGGATCATGTCGACCAAGTCGTCTTTGGATTGCGCTGCTTTGGCGGCTTGCTGCGCACGCCCCTGCTGGATGACGAGCTGGTCCAGACGCAGCTTTTGCGCGGCGCGGTCGAGGATGCGCTCCTCGATCGCGTGCTCTGTCACGAATCGGAACACGTACACCTGCTTGGTCTGCCCGATACGGTGCGCGCGGTCCATCGCCTGCAAGTCCGCCTGAGGGTTCCAGTCCGAGTCGAACAGCACCACAATGTCGGCCGTGGTCAGGTTGATGCCCAGCCCACCGGCCCTGGTGGTGAGCAAGAAGACAAACTTTTCGGATCCGGGCTTGTTGTACTCGTCGATCGCAGTAATACGGTCCTCGTGCGCCGTACCACCGTCAATACGGCAGTACTGGTACTCGCGGAACAGACAGTAGTCCTCGAGGATGTCGAGCATGCGGCTCATCTGACTGAAAATGAGCACGCGCGATCCCTTCTGCTTCATCTTGTGCAGCAGTCGATCCAGAATCACCATCTTGCCCGAGTTTTCGACCAGATGCTCGTCGGTCGTAAACGGCGGGCCTGGCTCGGCACCGTCAAAGAGATAAGGATGGTTGCAGCACTTGCGCAGCTGCATGACAATGTTGAGCAGGCGCGTTTTGCCTTCTTTCTTACCCACGCCGCCGTTGACGGCGTCGATGTCCTTTTCGAGGATGCTCTTGTACCACTTGCGCTGCATCTCGGTGAGGCCGACAAAGATGTTGATCTCCTTTTTGGGCAGCAGCGACTTTTCGACGTCGGCCTTGACACGACGCAGCAGGAAGGGACGCAGAACCTTGTGCAGTTGCTGCACCACCTGGTCCTGGTTCTCGTCGCCTTTACCCTTGAACCACGACTCAAAGTCTTCCGAGTTGCTAAATACATCCGGCAGCAGGAAGTTGAGCAGCGACCACAATTCCATCAGGTTGTTCTGCAGCGGCGTACCCGTGATGAGCAGACGCGAGCGCGAGTTGAACGCACGCACGATCTGCGAGAGCATCGAGTCGACGTTCTTGATCCTGTGCGCCTCGTCGATCACAATGTACTCCCAAGAGAGCTTCTTGAGCGCGCTCTTTTCGCGCAGACACATTTCGTACGTGGTGATGAGCACGTCAAAGTCTTGCGGCAGCAGGTGATCCTGGATCACCTTTTCGCGCTCCTCTTTGGATCCCTTGAGCGTGACCACGTTGAAGCCGGGCACCCAGCGGTGGAACTCGCGGTACCAGTTGTCGAGCGTCGACTTGGGTACAACGACCAGGTGGAAGCCGGGCGTCTGGCGGAAGTCGCGCAGGTAGCCGAGGAACGAGATGGTCTGGAGCGTCTTGCCGAGACCCATCTCGTCAGCGAGGATACCGTTGATGCCGTTGTGGTAGAGCGAGATCATCCAGTTGAGACCCTGCACCTGGTAGTCCCTCATCTTGCCGCCCTTGACGTAGGCGGGCGACTCGTTGAAGACAAAGGCATCCTCTTCGCCGTCGTCGCCATCCTTGAGCAGCTCTTCGTCTTCTTCCTTTTCGGTCTTTCTGCGACGCGTGTCTCCGCCCTTCTTGGCCTTCTTCTTGGAGTTGGCCTGCTGCGACTCTTCGAGCATTCGCGCAAACTCTTCGTCGCGTCCCTTTTTGATGTCGATAAAGTGCTGGAAGAGTTCGGTCTGGTCGAGCAGGTACGAGGTGCGCTTGACCCTGTCGGCGAGCTTGGACTTGTCCATCTCTTCGCGCGTGCTGGCGAGCGTCTCGTCTTGAGCGGCCTTGACGGCTTTCTCCTGTTTGCGCGCTGCCGCGCGCTCGGTCTTCTCGCGCTCCTTTTCGAGCTGTCGAGCTGTCTTGGAGGGAGAGGACATGGACACGTCGCCGTCGTCATCGAGCTGATCGGCGTCGTCGTCGTCGTCGTCCGAATCGACATCGCGCTTGTTGGGTGGGGTCTGTGCTCGAGATACGGAGGCCGAGGCGGTGGGGGCTCGACTGAGATCGGCTGAGACGGGGATGTAGTCGGAGAGCTTGTCCTGGTCCTCCCAGTTCTTGGTGTCGCGCATGGCTGGGGGAAGTGCAGACGGCTTGGGGCGGCCGTTGGAGCCGTTGGGTGCGTCACTCATGATGAGCGAGGTGGTCTATATGAGAGAGAAATGCTTGGTGATGAATGAAAGTTGTCACGCGGTCTGATGATCGAATCACTGGTTAAGGGGCCGTGCTGTGTCGGAAGGGACTGTGCGAGAGTGATGGGGGAGGGCGCGAGCACCGGCGTGTGATGTGCAAGAGGAGCGATCAATGAGCCGAACGAGGGTCGTATTCGAGGGACAGACCAAGGCCAGGTGGATTGATGGTAATGATGAACGCGATTGGATCAAAGAGGGTGGTGAGGAAAGGATGGTGTTTGAGAAAGAGAGTGTGTAGCGAGAAGGAGGAGGAGGAGGATGATGATGATGGTGGTGGTGGTGGTGGAGTGGAAAGGATGGTGTTTGAGAAAGAGAGTGTGTAGCGAGAAGGAGGAGGAGGAGGAGGATGATGATGGTGGTGGTGGTGGTGGAGTGGAAAGGAGTGACTGAAAAAAGCTGACCTCGGCCTCAGAGTATTCAGTTGTAGGTCTTACGCGATGGCAGCGCGCGAGGAGGAATGTTGTGTCGTTTCGCACTTGAGCCAGCAGAAAGCAGAAAGCCTTGAGCACCGAGCAGACTGAGGAGCAGAGAGAGAGAGAGCGTCATGTCAAACAAGGCAGGAGAAATTCTTTCCGGCCGGGATCGGAGTCGCGCACGCGTCTCTTTAATCAACACGATTTCCAGAGCCCTCGAGACAGGAACAGCTGCACAACGCGTTCCGACAGCAGCGTCAGCAAGCCATTTTTCCCATGCCAATTGCCGTGCGAGTCGCGAACCCACTCTTCTCTCATTCTGCAAACAGCTCTCTCTGAAGACGTGCTCTCTAGCAAAGCTCACAAGAAACACACGAAAGAGCGAAGAGCATTGGAGACGTCTAAGTATTTTGTGTGACTGTACATGATCGAGTAAAACAAGTCGAAGCGAATAACCCTTTCACTGCGACGAAGAAGCCTCGGAAAGCTCGCGGTACTCGACGAGACGCAGCAAGTTCCTCTGAAGCATGGCAATAGTAGTCTTGCCAATCGCCGGCAAGTACATCGAGGCACGCGTCCTCACATCCGGCTTAAAGTTCTTCTCGCTGGAAAAGTTGACGCACACAGCACCCGGCTTGATCCACTCGGTCTCGATCTTGTAGTTGGCCGAGGGCACGCCGGCAATAACCACATCCGAAGCACGAATGCACTCCTCGGCCGTCATGCTGCAGTTGCGCACCACGTGGTGCGGGCGAAGTTGCGACGCCGTGTTCTGGGCGTGTGCTTTCTTGACGATTTCGGATCGTGCGCGGCCCTGAGGTTCAGCGGAAGGCTCGGCGGCACGCTTGTTGAACTCTTGGATCGAGTCAATGTCGACCGAGTACACCTTGGCACCGTCGTTGGAGAGGAGCGCGGCGAGCGGACGCCCGACGACTTCGGAGCGGTTGATCACGGTGATCGTCTTGCCGTACAGTCGGTCGCCGTAGGGCAGCTCGCGGTCGTAGACGCCAATCGCCTCGAGACACTTGACCATGGCAAGCGGCGTGCAGGGCAGGATCGACTTGGCCATGCCCGGAGGCACCTGCTCGCCGTCGAGCGCCTCCTCGCGGCTGGCGCGCTCCTCGGGCAGCTCGCGCGTGGTGCCCGGTGCATTGCCGAGCTTGGCAGGCGAGATCCATCGCACGTTGTGGTACATGTTCCAGCAGTAGCTAAAGTGCAGACCCTCGACGTCCTTGCGCGGATCGACAATCTGCTGGAGGTACGTGTCCTGACGACCGAAAAAGATGGGGTAGTACACCATGATGCCGTGCACCTTGTCGTCGGCATTGGCGGCGATGATGAGGTCCTCGACATCAGCCTCGAGGTCAAAGTCCGGTGCGTTGCCCTTGTGGTCCTCCTCCTTGACCTCAACCGAGTCGTCCCAGGTCTTCCAGATCTCGAACTCGATGCCGACCGCCTCGCACGCCTTGCGCGTCCACTCTGCGTAGGCGACGCTGGGCGGGCTAGGGGTGGCGAGGATACCGACAAGCTTGGGTCTGGACTTGCCCTGGTCGATGCGCGCCTGGATCGCCTCCTTGATGGCGTCTTGGTACGGCGCAGCGATGCCGGATGCTTGCACGAGCTTGCCCGGGTTCTCGGCGCTGGGCAGCGAGCCGGGCTGCAAAGAGTGCTGGACGACGGGTTCAGACATGCTGCTAGCTACGCCACGGAGCACGTCGTTGGGTTGGACAGGGCTGATCGAGTTGCCTTGGCGGTCAAAGGCGTGTGCAAGGTCTGAGGCTGAGAGCTGATAAGAGGGCTCAAAGTCGCAGACGGTAGCGCGACGAAAGGTGTCGAGGAGCGCGTTGAATTGGGACTTGCGTTCGGAACGCACGTAGGAAGGCTCGCGAAAGGTACCTTTGCCTCGAAGTCGAGGGGTGAGAGGCAGAGCCGAGGAAGAGGAAGAGGCGGAGCTCGATGCGCTAGGAGACGAGAGGTTCTGGAACGAGGAGGTCGACCTAATCGAGGAAGGACGAGCCAGCTTGTCGAGCAACGAGTTGAGGTGCGACAGGCCGAGTCCGGTGGGATCCGACTTGGCTGTTGTACGGCTCGACGAGTGGAAGGCCGAGCTGAGCGGGAGGGAGGGTGTAGCTTGAAGCGAAGAGGACAAGCTCGAGGCGGACGAGGCGAGGCCAGGCGTGCTTCTAGGGACTGAAGGATTCGGAGTTGCAGGGCCAGATGGTGGAGGTGAGACGGGATTGTCAGTTGCTATGGTTCGAGAACAAGAGCAAGCAGGAAGCATTCTGAGGCCAGAAGCCCTCGTGACAGCAGCGACGGTAGAAGCAGCCGTGGTGGGTAAACGTGAAGCAGTGTTGGCAAGCAGGCGTCGAGCGATGAGGGGCGAGGGCATGCGTGTCGTCAACAATCAGCTTGGTCGATTGTGTAGAGCTAGAGACGATCTGCCGAGCTCGAAGAGGTGTGGATATGGCGGTGCTACGGTCGCAGTGAATGGTGCTGCAGATGCTTTATGACCAAACAGGCGACGTAGAGCTCTTGGTATGCTGAGAAAGCGAGCGCTGGTCTACCAAAACGAGCGTCAAGACGGCCTAGATCCTTGATGAAGAGGCTGACCTCACGGTGGGTTTGGAGGGCCACCGCGTTGTTCTCAAACAGGAGCAACGGACGGCGGGCGATGAAGTTGGTGGGGAAAGGGTCCAGACACTTGTGATTGTTGCAGTGGTGGTGTGATCGTGGCCCGTGAGAGCAAAGTTACCCACGCTCTCCCTGAAGTGCTACCGCTCTTGTTGCCGTCGAAGTGCTTTCTGAGTTGCGATGTGGCTGGGAATGTGCCGGTTGCTTGCTCTCGGATCGAGACACTCGAAGCCGGATGACGGCCGAAGGGACGGGATGCGAGGCGTCGGCTGGTCCGCATTGCTGCTGAATCACGGGGGAAGGCGAGGAGGCAATCAGTCTGCGCCGAACTTACCTGTACCGATCAAAGACGATCCCTTTGAGGCGGCTGCTGCTGCTGCTGCTGCTGCTGCTGCTGCTGCTGCTGCTGCTGCTGCTGCTGCTGCTGCTGCTGCTGCTGCTGC